>JALPQI010025741.1:0-14619 GCA_025490895.1 Thaumatotibia leucotreta
TGTACTTTATTATTTAAGGACTTCATTCAGAGGGGGCATTGCCCTATGATATGATAGTATTTTATACTTAAAACAGCACCTAGGCATACATAAGTTTAGTGTCCCCCATGGATCCGCACCTGCGAGAAGCATAAAGTATGCTAAAATACTGTATTTGGAACTTAATTGGAAACTTAACTTGTATAGCTGGTAATTCCTTCTATTACCCTCCAGATAATGCCTAGAAGGCACTGGTCTCACCGTGAGCTACTAAGCTATGAACTATCGGCTATAAACACGAAGAAAAGATACGCACTCGCGTTTAAAATAAAAGAGACACGGCGATACTCGCCCAGCTATCACCGCCGGGCGAGTATCGCCGTGTCTCTTTTATTATCTTTTCTTCGTGTTTATAGCCGATAGTTCATAGCTTAGTACCTCGCAGTGAAACCAGTGCCTAAAAATGGCACCATCTGTACTAAAGAAAAGAGTACTGTGGGAGGTGCAGGTGAAATAAGAAACTCTGAGGTAGACTTTGAAGAATCGTTCATTTTATATTTAACGGAGCGCGAGCGTGACCCGGAGGCCGGAGCCTCAAGGGTGACTGAACCAAATTTATATTTTATTTATTATGTTGATTATAATGTCATATATTTAAATATAGGATTTACCCGAAAGTAACCAGTAATGTAGAGGATTGTTATACAACCTCTACAGTACCTAAAAATGAACCTTTCACACAACCCAGAAAGTTTTTTGCCGAAATATCCTTTGACCATTCAAGAAAAGAGTGATTTCTGTACGCAATTATGTGAATTGCTTTTAAATAGGCTGGACGCTATTCGACTTGTGTCATGGATACTACTGACATGGCTACAGCTAGTACTAGGTATCAGTAGCCGTAACATGAGTTGTCAAGCATCGATTACGTTAGGTTATACTCGATACGTAAAGCATTCTATCGCGCTCGTATACTTATTTATTGGAGCGATCGTGTGGCCTGAAGGCCGAGTGTAGTTAATAACTTATAAAAAACGTCTCGATCGCGTTTACGTATTCGTCGTCATTTGTATGAAATTGACTCGGTCTTCTGTAGCCGTACCATGAAATTCCGCGGCGTAATTTACGGGCGTTTACTTTCTATCTGGCCTGCTCGCGCCAATACGCAAGTAGGAGGCACTAAGCCTTATATTATAACAGATTCACATCATCAGCCTATGATAGTCCACTGCAGGACGTAGGCCTCTCCTATTAACTATGCGTATAGATGCATTAAGAGGTAAATGCCTATAATCGCCACGCTGGGCAAGCGGATTGACGATCGCAGTAATGTGTCCACTACGATGACGCTGCTGCCCATCATCAATCTTTTATCAACTAATTAATGGTCAGTAACACTTCATTCCCCTAGCCGACTCTTACGACACCCGCCGGAGGAGCTGGGGTGGTGACAAATGTATTCTTACTGTCACCACACGGCAAAACAGATTGCTTAAATGCATATACCCGAGAAATTCGATCGCTGTCAGCTAAGCTGGAGTGGCCGAGTGATTTAGCCGCGAATGCTGATGACGTGGGCTCGAATGCCACCTCCGGCGTTGGTCAATTTTGGTATTTTTGTTTGGTATATGACATCTAATATTTAAATGTACCTACTATTTTAGATAAACCGAATATTGTATAGTTGTTTGTTATCCCTGAAATAAATAAAATAAATAAATAAATAAACCTAAAGGTAGGCCTGCAGGAACGAGATATTGCCATTTTATGGGCAAGTATGGAGTTATACCCATTCGATTGAAAAAGAAATTGGTTCACGATTCTCGCGAGATATCGAGTACTACGCATAAGTACAATCGACAACACACCTGTGAACACAGGCAAAATGACAAAAATATGTAAACAGAACTTTATTGCCTGGACATAAAGGTGTGTGTACATATTTCTGGCACTTTGTCTGTATCCACAGCTGTGTTGTCGATTGTACAAAGAAAATCAGTCGATTTGAGTACTTCTTAATTGTTTTAAACGATTAATAGTTATTTGTTATACAAGGGTGCAAAGTTGTATTTTACCCGCGAGTATGAAATTGAAACACGAGCAAGCGAAAGGATTCTATAGTTGAACCACGAGCGAAGCGAGTGGTTCTAAAATAGAATCCTGAGCGCAGCGAGTGTTGTAACATACGAGAAGTAAAATACATTTGCACCCGTGTGTAACACAAAACTTTTCCCCTCACTATAGCGAGGAAACTCAAAAAAGGTAATTATTTGTTCACATTACAATCATCATGGGGTTAGTGATAATAATTTTCCAAATGCATCATGTATTTAATGCAAGATTTTGTCGCAGTAAACTTAGCACGAAAAAGTAAACGCAGCACGATTTTTACACATTCCTGTAGTTGCACACCAACGCCAATTCATTATTAAATCATTCTCATTAATTATTTTTACAAAATTATAACAGAACACCCTGAAAGTTGTTTAGTTTACTATTTTTATGCGTGTTCGAGTCGGTAAATAAAGATTATAACCTATAATATTCTTTGACAATGTTGACGTTGACATTTTCTGCGTTTTGTGATTGCATCTAGTCATCTTATCATCATTCACTAAAACAATTGTTACTTATGGAATTTTAGGATTTATATGTTAAAATCATCATATTATATAAAGGTTTGTATTTTACACTAAATTCTCAAACAAATTATTTAATTGTCATTAATATGGAACAATTTCCATGAGCATTTTATGTTTTGTTATTCCAAAACCAAGGTCATTACTTTGCCACACAAGTGAATAATATGCGTTTTTACACGTTCGTATTAAAGGATAAACGAGCACTTTACGAGCTAGTGAGGGGAAAAAATATTGACAATGTCACGAAATAAATCAATTAAAGTCGAATAACTCGTGGATCCTGTGGTCTTGTACCAATAAATTATCGTCACTAAAGCTTCCAAATTCAAATTTTCAGTACGTTTTAAACAAAGAACTCGCATTCCTACTAAGTTGAAAATAAACCGTAACGTCTCAATGCTAAAGACCATATTTAAAAAACAATAAACTGCCTAAGTCAACGAACACAAATGTATGTGTGCGGTTGTAAAAGGGCTACTAATAATCGCTTCTATACAATTTTCAACTACACAGTTTAGTTCACAATTTCGCCACACGCAAAGTGAAGTTTGCCGCGCGAACAGCTGAGTATCAGCTGAGCTGAGTACCTGTTCTTTTTGTTTTTTTTTAAACGCACGTGCATTTGCCTTTCTGCCATTGTCCAGTTGTGCAAAATGTACTTTAGAATTTTATTTCTTTTTAATATTTGGTCTGTATTACGTACGCGACAGAATCGATTATTGAATACCGTATTTCATTTTCGTACTGTTATTATTTTTGGAATATTCTTTATTTGAATATGGACCTGAAGTGCGTAGCTTTAAAGTTGAGTTTTGTTTTTTTTTTGTAACAAAAGGGATTGCACAAAGTCGGGTATGTGGGTACCTACCTGTTTTTTTTTTCAAAATCAGCTGATCGGAAAGCAGCGATCATATGATTTCTCACGTTATGGTACTTTCTAAAGAGATGGAAGGTAAAAAAATCGATATGATTTCCTTTCACGTGTTAGATTATGGGTTAATCTATCTAAGGCCTATCTTTGGAAGATAAAAAAAAATCGTTTGTTTACATTGAAACTCCTTATACACTCGGCGTCAAAAAAATCGCACCTTTTTAAATTCTCCTTTCGAGGGATCATAAACCCTATATTGTGTATGACAAGGTATGACTGTGGGGTCTCATTTTAAAGGTAATAAAACCCTCCATCAGAAAATTAAAATTTACGATCAACCTCAGTACGAAAAAAAAGAAAATTTGCCAGGAAAAAGGAAAATCGTTTATTTACACAAAAATTACAAAATTTTAAAGCATAACAATAACAAAAAATAAAGCTTAAAACTAAACTTAAAACCTAGTGTTGCCTCCTCTGGCCCTCCGAAGATCTGCCAAGCGGTCACTCATGGACCTGATGAGTGTGACGATGCTCTCTTGAGGGATGTTGTTCCACTCCTCGATGACGGCATCATGAAGCTCATCGAGAGTGACAGGAGCAGTATCACGCGACCGTACCCGCCTTTTCAGCTGATCCCAAAGGTGTTCGATGGGATTCAAGTCAGGACTCCTTGCTGGCCACTCCATAACGGTGATACCAGCAGCATGCAGGTAGTCCTTGACGATTTGCGCTGTATGGCTGCGGGCGTTGTCGTGCATGAACTGGAAGCCACGTCCAACAACATCAGCATAAGGGACCACATGTTGATCCAGGATCTCCGCTACATAATGCTGAGCAGTCAGGGATCCCTGGCCACGGCCACCACTAGTCTGGGAAACGCAGAGAAGTTCGGTCTTCCCGTCGACAGAAATGCCGCCCCAGAACATGCAGGATCCACCTCCGTAGCCGACGGTTTCTACGGTGCAGGCTTCTGTGTACCGCTCCCCAGGTCTTCTGTATGCCCTCCTGCGCCTATCGTTGGTGTAAAGGCACACCCTCGTCTCGTCAGAAAAGAGGACCTTGCTCCATTGGGCGAACGTCCAATTCTCGTGTGAAGCGCGAAATCCTCTTCTGGCAGTCCGGTGCTGTGCAGTCAGTTGGGGGCCCGTAGCGGCTCGGTGGGGCATCAAATTCCTCTCTCGTAGTCGTCTTCTAATCGTCGAGACGCTCACCGACGTTCTGCGAGCTGCTCGAAGCTGTTGCTGGAGCTCAACAGCGTTGGAAAAACGATTTCTCAAAGAGGTCGTCACGATGTACCGGTCGTCTTGACTGGAAGTACAGCGTCGTCTCCCGGAACCATGCCTCCTGATGTAGCCGCCAGTCTCCTCGAAATGCTGTAACACTCGTCGCACTCGAAAACCACTGATGTTCAGATGCCGAGCAACTTCTGCCTGTCGTAGTCCAGATTGGAGAAGTGCAATCACTTGAGCTGCTTCTTCCGGTGTGGTGTCCATTTTCCGAAGGTTTTTTCTTGCTGTAGCTGTTTAGGCGTGTCCTCAGTGACGCCTGGATACTGAATGACCCATAAAACTGACCATTACCACCTCTTTTATACCCATCCTTGGGGCCGCAATTAGTGACCTGTTAAAAGCGTGCTACGGAACTTTGATTTCAAACGCAAATTTTCCGGAGATCATTATTTTTACGATAACAAACAATACTCCATTTTAAAGGTCATTAATTGCGCTTTCAAATGATAATAATATTGTTAGGGTGCAACAAATAATATATGAGCTATATTCGTTCAAAACAAAATTTCCGAGATGTGCGATTTTTTTGACGCCGAGTGTACTTGAATTTGTAATACATATTTAAAATAATGTTTCATTTGATATACATCATCAGCCTATGAAAGTCCACTGCTGGACGTAGGCCTCTCCTATAAACTATGCGTATAGACGCATTAGGAGGTAAATGCCCATAATCGCCACGTTGGGCAAGCGGATTAGCGATCGCAGTAATGTGTCCACTGTGAAGACGCTGCTGCCCATCATGAATCTTTTATCAAATAATGGTCAGTGACACTTCAATCCCTTAGTCGAGTCTTACGACACCCGCAGGAGGAGTTAGGGTGGTGACAAATGTATTCTTACTGCCGTCACTACACGGCCGTATTCTTACTGCCGTCACCACACTGATGATTTGATATAATAATGAAATAATACTGAAATGATATCTTGCGTTTAAAATAAAAGTGTTCAAAGTGCAGCCAGTAAATAATAGCTAAGGCAGTTGACATGGTGTGGATAATAATATGTACAATTATGTGAAAATTTCAAGCATTCGAGGTTATGTTTTATGTTTCCTCCATTTTCTTTTTAACCGACTTCAAAAAAAGGAGGAGGTTCTCAATTTGACTGTTTTTTTTTTGTTGTATGTGTTACACTTAATGTATTAAGATCATAGTTTCAGTGTGGTATTATATGTATACAAAACGTTCTATGACATCAGTACTGCCTTAGAGTGTAAATGTAAGTGTGAATAATATCATTTAAACAAACAGTAAACTTATCACGGCAGCACTGATGGTGATGTTAAACTGATTTAGGTAGTTAACAGCCATCTTGGCAGATGCATGCGATAAATCGTAACACAACTTGTTGTCTCAACAATATTGGCGGGAAGCCGCGAGTAGCTGGCTGATTAAAAAAAACTAATGTTAGAGATTTTCTTTTGTTAATTTGATAAAGACGATTTTGATATAAAATTAATGTTTTAAAATGGAAATAATACAGATATGTTAATAATATTGTACTAGATTTAAGTATTTCAGACAATAAATGTAAGTATTGTATAAATACACGAGTTTGAATGGAATTAGCGACAACATGTATGTTACCCGATATCTCCGAGAACCGTGCACCGATTTTTTTTTGTGATCGAACATTTATAACCCCGAGATGGTCCCGTTGGCACCAAGTTGCGGTCTGATGATGGGATCTTGGAGAATATCGAGGGATCTCTTCAAATGTTATAGGTATGTTTGGCGCTTTTTGTAATTTTCATTCATTTACAAGAATTTGCATTCAGAAGGTAGGATTTGAAGAAACCAATGATTGGAAACAAATCGGGGATTTCGGATAAAACGGTTGAAGTCGGTTTTTTTTAAATTCTTAGTTGAACAACTTATTAGTTAAATACATATTAAAACCATATACCAAAGAAAAAACGACAAATTCACCCACCTCGGACGTTGGTGATCTTGGTCGTTTTTTCTTTGGTATATGACATCTAATGTTTATAATTTATACAGTATTAATTAGTGTGACTACTGGGGAAAAAATAGAAGCACAAATCAAAATATTTAGTTAATAAATAATTTGATTTGTGTTTTCACAATACGTTCAACATATTAAAACCCTTAAATATTTCATTTAATCACATGATAAAATTATGTATTTATTTAAACTTTATTGCACAGTAAAAAAATACAGATACAATAAAGTCAAAAGATTCTTTTCCCCTCACTAGCTCGTAAAGTGCTCGTTTATCCTTTAATACGAACGTGTAAAAACGCATATTATTCACTTGTGTGGCAAAGTAATGACCTTGGTTTTGGAATAACAAAACGTAAAATGCTCATGGAAATTGTTCCATATTAATGATAATTAAATAATTTGTTTGAGAATTTAGTGTAAAATACAAACCTTTATATAATATGATGATTTTAACAAACAATTGTTGTTTAAGTGAATGATGATAAGATGACTAGATGCAATCACAAAACGCAGAAAATGTCAACGTCAACATTGTCAAAGAATATTATAGGTTATATTATTTACCGACTCGAACACGCATAAAAATAGTAAACTAAACAACTTTCAGGGTGTTCTGTTATAATTTTGTAAAAATAATGAATGAGAATGATTTAATAATGCATTGGCGTTGGTGTGCAACTGCAGGAATGTGTTAAAATCGTGCTGCGTTTACTTTTTCGTGGTAAGTTTACTGCGACAAAATCTTGCATTAAATACATGATGCATTTGGAAAATTATTATCACTAACCCGATGATGATTGTAATGTGAACAAATAATTACCTTTTTTGAGTTTCCTCGCTATAGTGAGGGGAAAAGTTTTGTGTTACACACGGGTGCAAATGTATTTTACTTCTCGTATGTTAAAACACTCGCTGCGCTCAGGATTCTATTTTAGAACCACTCGCTTCGCTCGTGGTTCAACTATAGAATCCTTTCGCTTGCTCGTGTTTCAATTTCATACTCGCGGGTAAAATACAACTTTGCACCCTTGTATATCAAATAACTATTATTCAATTAGGCGCAGCAACGAGCGCTTTTGAATCGTAAACTAAATAGCAAATGAGAAAAAAAAAATCTACTTCCGGCGGACTTAAGGCCATAAGGCATTCTCTACCAGTCAACCAACAGGCCAAACAGAAAATATTAATGGTACGGGATGTGAGGACTACTTAAAACTTTAATACACTAACAATAAATAAATATGATATTCAAACAAAAAAAACACGGCACCTACATTAAATAATAGTGAACCAATTCCATAAAAAAATAAATATCTACAATTCCAAGATTTCCAAACACTCAATAATTCGCCTATCTATACGTATATTCATATTATTTCTGACTGAAATTAAATATTAAGGCCCGGACACGACATTTAAGGCGACCAGCGGCGAGCGAATCCATGAGTTGAAGCGGGATGCCGATATATCGTGCCGTCCGAAGCGCTCAAAAATATCTGAACACGCCTCAGAAATATCTAAAAATCTGTGGCCGTGCCGCGAACTACGATATCCGCAAAATTCGAGAATTTTCCTGTCACTCTAATGAAGTCTTCGTTGGCACTTCATATAGGATATATCGCTGACATGACCCGAAATTTACGAACATCGGTGTTCGGCTGTTCGAGGTAGCTGGCCTGGGTGCTTAGCTGCTTAGACAAGTTGCCAATCGCTAACGCTTAATCGTCAATCGTAAACGAAAGTCAGCTATGAAATAGTTATTTATTATACAAGGGGGCAAAGTTGTTGTTTAACTGTCGTGCCAATATTGAGACCTGAGGTAGCGAAAGATTCCAAAATTGAGCCACGAGCATAGCGTAGCGAGTGGTTCAAAAACTGGAATATTGAGCATTGCGAAGGTCTCAAGGCACGAGAGTTGAACAAACTTTGCCGCTAAGTGTAATACAACTTTTTTCCCCTCACTATCGCGAGGAAATATGATTACAAATCTCATCCAAATGTAAATGAACTTAAAGAAACCATTTAGAACTCAATGTCGAAACGTATCGTAGAGTTACTCTTGGTACTTATATATAATATATATATAGCCAATGGCTTACAAAGTCACCCATGAGAAATGATCAATTTAACATGACTGTGAGCTCCGATTACGCATGTTTACTACGGTCATACAGATCCACTTATACTAGGCAGTAGTGGGCCATAGGAATTAGAGCATCGTCAAATTACTTTATCCACAAGTTGGTAAGGAGCGTTTTTACCCGCTCGTATTAAATGATAAACGAGCGCTTTACGAGCTAGTGAGGGGAAAATGTCTTTGTCGCACTAATCTGAACGAGTGACAGAGAGGGAAAACTATGATACGCTACTAAGCGTTAGTGATTGGCAACTTGTCTAAGCACCTTGTAGTGATGTGACTAAATGTATGTAATATTCCAATTCGTCTATCTATTCCTACTGTGAGAACTAGAACCGTCGTTCCTTCTTTATCTGTTCCAAGCCATCTTTCGAAACGGCAACACGTGGCGGCCATGTTTGTTCTGTACGTGTCTTTGCTCACAAAAGACCGCATTACTGTACTGTAACTTCTTTTGTTACAAGTCCATAGATGATGTTGAGATAAATTGTAGCGTCAAGAAATGCTGTCTCACATTTTTGACACAAATCATCATCATCGTTAGTCCACTGCTGAACGTAGGCCTCTCCTATTAACTATGCGTATAGACGCAGTAGGAGGTAAATGCCCATAATCGCCACGCTGGGCAAGCGGATTGGCGGTCGCAGTAATGTGTCCATTATGATGACGCTGCTGCCCATCATCAATCTTATAGAATGGTCAGTGACACTTCAATCCCTTAGTCGACTCTTACGACACCCGCAGGAGGAGTTGGGGTGGTGGCAAATGTATTACTGCCGTCACCACAGGGCAAACACAAATCGACAATGTTTTTTATGGAATGGGAGGGAAGCAAGCAGACTTATTGCCTAAATATCGCCTATGGTAAACGATCACAGTCGCCCATGGACACTCGCAACACCCGTGGCACAGTGTGCGTTGCCGACCGTGGCATTACAAGTGCCTACGAACAAATAAAACATGGAAGCCGCACGCCATACTAAATTGCCTTTCAAAAACGGTCCTGAATTTTAGTTGACAAGTGTCACCCTCTGTTCAATGCATCACGGCAATGAATTTGAATATCAACCTATTAAAACTTAAACCGCTATTTGAAAATAGTTGTTATTGGTCCATCAATGTTTTGATTGGCGATATTCAATAAACATTTGTCAAAGATGCTGCGCCGAAATATGCACGGTTGAACAATTGGTTTTGGGGGCATTTTTGAGCTGGCGTTAGATGTCGATGTTATATATGGTCGCAGACAAGTGCGTTGAAACGTGGTCGCTTACAATGGGCCTCATAAGAAGGCTCAAAGTCACCCAAAGTGCAATGGAGAGGGCTATGCTAGGAGTCTCTCTGCGAGATCGGATTAAAAATGAGATCCGCAGCAGAACCAAAGTAACCGAAATAGCTCTCCGAATCGCTAAACTGAAGTGGAAGTTTAGCGATTTCGAACGCGCACGCCATGTAAAGCGCATGTGATGTGCTGCACACACATTTTATCTGGCTCGGCCTTAAAGCGTATAAGAACAAAGAAACTTCAATTTCATGCTCAAAATTGACCGATTCAGCCAGAAGCCGCCAAATGGCATTTGCAAAAAAGTTAAAACAAAAACGCAATATGGCAATATTCATGAAAAAACCACCCTTACTTACCTTATCCCCGAAACGTCTTAAGTAACATTTTGAAGTTCATACGATTTTAAGCGTATACTTCTTTCATTGTGATATTATAAGACTCAAAATTCTATCACATTTTTAAGATATTTGTCATTTAGACATTGGAAAGGCTTCCGATCTCCTTTTAACGTTTATTTCGAAAAAAACTTAAGTCCAAAACTTGTAAGCTTTTTATAAGACTTTAAAGCGATTACCATAAGGCTGTTTTTTTCTTGAAGTGCGTAAAGTTGTGAAGAACATTTGGTTCAGGCGAAATGCTGTGCTCCTATTGGTCGAGACGGCACGCGCCGCGCGCGTGTCTGACAGATGTTCGAATTTTGAAATTTTCTTTTTTTTTGAGGCTTTGACCGTCCTTGCTGGTGGCCGGGTGAAATTTATTTTTAGGCTGGCAATTGTGACGCAGCCGCTTTATGAAGTTATGATTAAAGTTTTTTTTCTTATAATTGCTAGAGTATTGCGGTCGGAGCTCACCTCATTCTGCCTTACTTAAAAAAATATTAAATTTATTTAGGTACTTACTTAATTACTTATGGTATTATTCATTTTCAACCAACTTCAAAAAAGGAGGATTTTCTCAATTAGACCGTATGTTTATTTTTTTAAGATTGTTTTTGTGAACCGATTATGAGGATTCTTTTTTTATTTGAAAACTGATGCTTACCTGTTGGCCTCATTTTAATTTGGACCAGTTCTGACAATGGAATCCATGAGAAAACCATATAAGTCACAAATTTGCATTAAGCATGTGCACGACAAATGGACGAATAACTCAACCAATTTCAATAATTATTGTTTATTTAACCGACTTCAAAACAAATCGAGATCGAAGTCGGGATGTTTTTTTTATGTGACGAAGGTAGACAATTCAGCTCTCAGCCCACCTGATGGAAAGCAGAAACTGAGGCCCATGGACATAGCGATCATAAAATCGCCTATGGCCCTGAGGACTTAGATGGATTGTTTCTATCTATGCCAGTAATTACACCGGCTATCTTACCCCCAAACCGAAACACAGCAGTGCAAACTGCTATTTAGTGGCAGATTAATGGGTAAGACGGTGGTAGCTATCCAAGCGAGCCCTGCACGAGGTCCTACCACCAGCAAATGTGATAAGGGCATTTCTCCGAGCGTTTCAACCACCGTGACTTCGGTGGCAACATTATTGCCCGATTTCCGTGGGTACTGGGTATATCATAATTTTGTTGGATGTACTGGTAGTTGTCAACTACGTCTGCAAAAGCTCTTGCATCTCTCACTGGATTCGTGTGATAAGGCTGCCACCGAAGTCACAACGGTTGAAACGCTCGGAGAAATGCCCATAAGGATCTTGGAGAAAACAAAAATTGGTGACTATAAATGCTCAGACGGCCGTAACCATGGCAACGAGAAAAAAATAGATGAACTTAATATATATCAGGTGTTTTAAAGTAATTACAATAGCCACGCAACATTCCTAGCGGGTCGTGAGTTCGTGACACCTGTCATCTCGGCAGATGGACGAAAGGTCGCTGAGACAAAGGATTGGCCTTTTGGCGTTGTTGCTAATTGCCGTATTAGGTGTTTGATGCCATGTATAATATAGCTAAGCATTGAAGGAGGGTATACTATACTAACATAATATATTTTTTTATTTAAATAAGTATTTTGGAACATTTTTTTGATTTTTTATACAATTCAACCTAGTCTCACGCTCTCACGGTAAGCTTAATTAAGTCTGTTGATGTGGGTACCAACTTACCAAGCGACGATATATATGTAATAGATAAATACATAGAGATACTTAAATACATAGACACTATAGACATTAGACAGCCACGATCAAGGAACAAATATTTGTGATAAATAAATACACAAATATTGCCCTTGCCAGGATTCGAACCCGGAACCTCCAGATTCGTAGGCAGGGCCACTACAGACTAGTCTACGGGGCCCGGGCCCGACAATGTTTAATAAAGCTATTTATTTTATTTTAATGTTAAATTATTCATATCCAAGCAATGAAGTGAAGCAGGGTGACAGGGTATGATAATATAAATATTATATACCAAAGATTTAAATAAAAACCGTCTTCAACCGATTTCTCCGAGATCCCATCACCAGACCTCGACTTGGTGCCAACGGGACCATCTCGGTTGGCATGATATTGAGTTATGTTGTATTGAGTAGTTCTGAGGTAACAAACATAAAAAACATACAGTAGAATTGAAAAGCCCCTTTTAAAGTCGGTTAAAAAAAACTTGCCATCAACGTTCAAGGTGGGATCCGTGGGATTTGAACCCAAGTATGCCCACGTACCCTATAAAAGACAAGCACAATGATTGACAATGACCACAGACATAGGCCCATCCATGAGTACCGTATAATTAATTATATGTATTTCTAATTCACCTTTTGCCCACTTGATTCTATCGAACCGATCGAACGCCATTTTATTTAAACAATCGATAAAAAAAACCTTATTAAAATTTAAAGGTTGACGACGCCAGATGCGCACGCGACATATGTCAGGGCTACCGCGAATCGACATATTGCGTCCTTGTCGCTCTTGCTTACTAATATGCAAGTGCAATAGAGACAGCACGTTGATAGCCATCTCAACAACCAGTATATATTGACCTCCACTTGAAAATAATAACTACTAATGGAAGGCTCTAGAAATACTGGACGTTTCGGAGACTTTTTTTTAACGTCGGCTTCTTTGATAGTAACATATGCGAAGTGTCGATTTTTTTATTTATTTAAGTAATATGTATATGAATTCGATACGGTATGTCGTCTAGATATATGATGTGACAATGTTTTTGTATGTAGCTTTATCGATTGTCACCTGTTAAACATTTCTTTTTATTTTGTCCAATTTCATAATTTTGAATTTATGTGCAAATTTTGGATTATCTTTACTCAGAATCAAGAGCTCTTTCGATCTCAAAAGCAAAAAAATCAGTCTCTTTGTACCAAAACAGTCCATTAACTATTTTTAGAGTACTTTTCCTTCATGTACAGTCAAAGACAAAATAAGATGTACACAAAAATGTTCAAAAATATGTCACAGTGCACTCTAATTCTGTGTAATAAGAACGTCGTAACATATTTATGAGCGGATTCTTTCGATACTTATTTTTGCACTTGACTGTACCATAGTTTTAGGACATCCGGTATATCTTCGTATGTTTGATGGAGACGACCTTTTACATACGACATAAAGATGTTGCTGCTTCTTCTTGCAATAAAATTAAATACTGAAGTTCATTGACGAAGTAATATGATTCGGACATTTCCGTGAAAACCTGAAATATGTTTACTAACTCTGCAAGTCCATTCTAGATGATACGTAAAGTCTAAGGTTAGGGTTATACGCTTAGAAACAAGCCACAAAACACCTGTTAAACTAATTATTTATCCACCTTTTATGACATGATTACAACCTCTCATAACTGTTTCGTCCATATGTGCGAAGTATTTGACCTTACCACCCTAACAAGATGTAGTACCCACCTTTCCCATAATAGGGCTTTCTATTGAACTTTCAAAACCCTTCAATTATTAAAAAAAAAACACCTTTCTAATACGCACATGCCATTGCAAAAAAAGGTTGCGGGCCACTGTTTCATACATACACAGAAATATAGACTGTAAAGTATAGGTTTAGGATCGAAATTGATAATCCGGGATTATTTTCATTTCAAATGTCGCGTGCACAACAATCATTCATTTGCCGTTGGGGAATTGGTATTCGTTTCAAAATGTTACTTTATTGTTAGCTCTATTGAGTCATGCATTAGTCCTGTAAAAGCAAATTTAAGTTTGTCTTATCGAACTTTTCTATTTTGCTGTCGGTCAATTTAAATTCTCTCCAAACCGAACTTTATTTGTAGGTAAAAAGCTGGACAAATCATTTTTACATCCGCAAATAATAAAAATAAGTTTGCCTTATTCTTACAAATTTACCGCATCATTTTTGAGAATTCGAATTGCTTAAAAACGGTCCATATAGCTATAGTAATAAAGCTGTAAGCAAGAATCCGCAACAGCAAATCAACTTGTTTAATTTACGTCTCCTTTATCAAA
>JALPQI010025742.1:0-10504 GCA_025490895.1 Thaumatotibia leucotreta
CTGTTTCATTGTAAACTAAAAATATCACGGGTAACCAACATCGAAACAGAGTTACATAATCAGTAGTAAAACAGGTTATTATATATTATGTGGTTGTTCTTAGTAAAATTCTTGGGAAAATTAGTTTATTAACGAATATTTATGACATTGGCGCATTAAGCAACCGAAAAATGTTCAAATCACATATTAATGTATAATGTAGGAACAGAATGTTTTAAAAGATAAAAAAATGTGTTTTATTACCACTATTACGACGCATTTAATTTTACGAAGTATTTAATATATAATATAATTATACTAGTCAGTCAAAAATATTAGAAATGTACTACTTAGACTCTCTGGTACCACCCGGGTTTAGCCAAATAACCAGGTATTCACCAGCAGGAGCTAAAGTAACCATTTTACTGGTCAGTGTTTAACCCTAGGTTATACAAGTGGGCCTTAATAGGTTGATAATGAGGTGCTAAACATGAAACATGTTTAAATAAACAGTCTCATAGAATAGTAACCTTTTGCAATTTCACATTCGATGTACAATAAAACTATACAGTACACAATGAAACATTGTGAGACACCAGGGTATTATTTTAAACTATATAAAAAAACGAGGCCAAAACTTGAACTAATTTTAAAAGTATTTAGCTTAAGATAAACTTGAATATATATACAATACGACAAAAATATAAATACTACCAAGTTATTCTCTGTATTCTTACAAAAAATTACGAAATATAAATAAAAATTGTTACTTTTCCTGGTTCAATTCGCTTTGAAGCATGTATCGCCGTGCTCCTTCTGCGATCGTCGATCGCACCCTGGGGAGTTCTGGAGGGTCCCTAAGCTCGTCCTTGTTTGATAGACGGGGCTAGCCGTTAAGGTCAGGTTTCCGAGATATCGCAAAGTTTCATTGTGTCCGTTTGTGTCAATGTTCCACAACTAACCCTATACCAAATTGCAAATTTCTAGTACTAACGGCCAAGGAGCTATGCTGACGACGGACAGACGGACATGGTAATACTATAGGTACGAGTATACTTTTGATACACATAATATTCTCTAATGAAAATACAATACTATAATAATCCGTTTTGCATCAAGGGAGGTAAGTACGAAATTACTAACGACAGTGTTAGAAGCCCGACGCCGTAAGGCGGAGGGCTTTTATGACTCGAGTTAGTATTCCGCTTTCCGACCGTGATGCATACAATGTTTTTCATCACACTTGCCGACAAAAAAAATAAGTTTTAAGACATAACATTATTAAATGACGTACTGACATTTTTATTACACCCTAGGGAATTTCACTTTTCTATTACTCCCGCTACGCGCGCAAGCAATGGCGCGCTTAGACAGCAAGTGTGATGAAAAAAAATTTAACTCCACAATCTCCATATTTACATCAAAATAACAAATAAGTAGCCCTAGCCCTTGGATTTTATTTATATTCATTCACGGAACTCTAAAAAGAATCAGAAGCCATAATAGCTTTGGCAAAGTAAATTGCAGTTCTGCCAAGAATGTGCAATAATATGAGTTGCGATAGGGATTAAAACAGTTTCCTTCTGTATAATAGTTTGGCCTCGGTTTTCGATTATTCACAGCCGGGAAGATTGCTGTATGCAACTATGCAGCCAGGGCCGGATTTAATTGCAACTAGTAAACACTAGTCAATTTTTTTTGAGTTTTGAAAGTGATCTACTCCGGGAACTAGATTTCAGCGAAATCATTCACAATTTTTCGGTGGAAAAAGTTCGGAAGATTCCGTTCGTTAACCCTAAATTTAATTTCAGATATTTCTCGTTTCCGATTATATTTATATGTTTGTTAAATAATAAAATAATCTATACATGTTTCCACAAAAAAATATTTATTGAAAAACTTGATTGAAAAAAATTTTCTACTTTATTTGGAAAATAATTGGGGGCCAGGGGGGCTCCACTCCTTTGTTGCCACGAAGCCTCTCAACCTCTCAATCCGGCCCTGTATGCAGCCTTGCATTAAAGTGCTTTATGATGTGGTTTAGTTTTTACTGTAGCGGCCTCCGAAGCTCAGTAATGAAGTAGGTATTGAAGTATCTAGTTAATTAATAATAGTTAATAATAATTATATTGTCAAAGTGTTCTTGGCTATTTTACATAGATAAAATTAAACGTAAACGCGATTATGATGCGATAATATATATTTAGGGATACCCAATAAAAAACCTTAATTGTCAGGTTCGTAACGAAAATTAAGTACGATATCTTTAGCAATTTTAACGGCGTTTTTATATTATAATGTCACGTACAGTTTATAAAATTCACACCAAATCCGATTTTTGAAATTTATTGCTTAGTTAGTGCTTAATTGTCGTTACAAATCTGATTGAAATTATTAGTTATTTATTTATTACTTTTTTTTAATACTCATCTATTTTATTTCTTTAATTATAGACAAAATTAACGTTTTATTACTTAGCAACAAGATAATGACCATTAAATTGTAAGGTACCGTTTAGGACCAAATAGAGAGCCTTAGAACTGCATTGAGCGTAAACCTAATGACGTAAACACATGACACATATACGGTCTTCCTCCACACTGCAACTCCCACATAACACGTGACACACGTACACCTACTTGTTATTCTGGCCTCCTTTGATAGCTACCCCCACATGGCAGTCAGAATTATGCCGATGGCGTAGATTCGAACAAAAAGCCTTGGAAGCTTGCTAAGCAAATGAGGTTTTTTGTGAAGCTACTAAATATTAAGAATAAAATATTATATTTTTATTTCATCCAACCATTATTTACAGGGTTCGTGGTCTACGGAAACCTAGGAGAAGTTTCATAAGTTGCGAAATATGCATAGAGAATGTTCTCGGCAATTTAAATTTTACAAGCAATCTAATCACACCAAAACCATTGTCATATTACATGCCTTTTAAAGTATATTTTATGCCTTGTTACTCAATTGTGAAACACAATATTATTCATAAGCATAACACTTTTTTATAAGTTCTCATGAAAACTTTCTCAATGAGAACTTACTCTTAACCCTTAGGTGCATACAGTATCAAAAACGATACGACCGAAACGACACACATGTCGAAATAAGTAATCAATTGTAACTGTCACACTGAAGTTCTAATTAGCATCGCTTGTTTACTTACGTAATTTCAGAAATAAAATATGTAATACCATATGCACCTAAGGGTTAAATTCTCATGAAAATTCTCGGATATTTCCGAGTATATTCCTGCAATTTTGATAATGTTCTGCAACTTGTACATTGCTAAGTATACCACGAACCGTGTAAAGTGTTAGAAACGTCGAGATGTAGGATATAATCCGTTTAAATAGTTTTTCTCAAACATGCAATGAAATGTTGTAGTTACGTGCCTAAAAAGTGGCCGGGAAGTACCTCGTTGCCGGCCTAGGCCGGCAAGTACCTCTTTTTTAATTTTCATTTGACATAGGGTTGTGACCTGGCATCTTGGCTTTTAGCCAATAATTATCTGTAAGTAATATTAGTATAAAAAAAATGATTGGCAAATTTTTGCAGTTATAATTAGGTATTTAAATTATATCATTTAAAATAAATGTACAATAACTACTCAAAATAATATTTAAAAAGCAGTATTATCCGGCGCCATCCGTCGGCCCCGTTCACTGCATGCGATTAATTGGACCCAACCGACCGCGTCGTCTAATACCGCTTTTTTAAATTAAAAATTTGCAACTTTCAAACATCTTAAAAAAAAATGAAGTGTCGGTGTCGTATTTGACTTTTGTTGTGTTTCAAAGACTGTAGTTGACTTATAATTTCTTAGAAAGAAGATACATTTTTTTGTTTCATTTCATTGCATGTTTGAGAAAAGCATTATACATACCTCGGCCATGAAGTGACGGGTTGCCGTCCGAATACTATCTAAAATCTACATATATTCGGCCGGCAACCAGTCACTTCCCGGCCTCGGTAGTAATGTACTATTATTGCATGAGTAATTAAGTAGTCATCGCGGTAACCGAAGAAAATATTATCCTTATTCTGATTAAGGGCAAGTTGCACGAACCGTACTTGATCAGTTTGACTGATAGAGATTACTATGAAAACCGTACAATAAAGTTTAGAGAACAAGAAACTTTACGATTTTCACACCTTATTTTATGGAAATGAAACTTAATCGCGTGTGCACATATGTGCTTCGAATATATGTATTCCATAATATTTTCTTCAGTTACCGCGAGGATTACAAATGAAAAAACCGGCCAAGTGCGAGTCGGAAAACATTTTTTATTATCATTAAAAATTACAGTTAAATCAACCTATCTCAAAAACTATAAGTGATAATTTAATCAAACCAAAAATTGTTGATAGAGTTTATCATATTTATTTATATAACATATTTACATATGCATAACATATTTTTTTTACAATTTTATACCACACACACAGAGGACACAGTTTTCAGACTTTGAGCTGATATCTCGAAAACGGTTTGATATGTAAACCGTGATATCATTTTCAAAGACCTTTCTTTTGATACCCCACACGCTTATGTACATCTAAAAAAATCTATCCTTCAGTTACATGTATGGAGGGCCCTAACCTGAATTATTTTTTTACATTATAATTTTGTAGCGGTTCATTCAACACATATTCTCACCAAATTTCATTACAGTAGCATTTATAGTTTCCGAGTAAATCGGCTATGACAGACGGACATACGGACGTGACGAATCTATATCGGTTCCGTTTTTGCCATTTTGGCTACGGAACCCTAATAAAACTATGAAAACGGATAAACTCGCGTATATTAATTACATTTTTTTATTCAATTAGTATAATTTTCTTTGTGGGTAGTTTTGTACTTATCTTTCTTATTTTGATGGAGGTGATCTATCAAATTTCCTCCATTGTCAGTTGCCCGCAGACCACGAACCCTGTAAAGTTTTCGAAACGTCAGGATGAAGTTAAATTTAATTAGTATACGCGAGTTTATTTATGGGTTTTCATAGTTTGGAAAAGTTTTAGAATATATATGTATTCCGTTAAAATAATTTACAAAATATACCAATGACTGGACTTATACATGTTGCCAATTACCGCCATGTCTCTAATCAAATCCAAAGCTTAATAAACATGATGCCTAATTATAATTAAGTACTTGACATTCTAATTAGACATCATATTTCTCAATATCGACTGAGATGTCAATAAAACAAATGTCGATTCATCAATTGTGAAAAAACTATGAAATTTTGATTAGATCGTCAGTTCAACAGCACAGTTTAAAGATTTGCCTACACACGTAAGTTTTAACTGAACAGTTAAAACTAAGCAGTTATAACTGATCGTCTATGGCTCGCTTAAAATGAACAAGACTTCACATCATCAGCCTATAAGCGGTCCACTGCTGAACAAAGACCTCTCTTATTACCTAATCGTTTGGACGCTGTAGGAGTTGAATGCCCATAATCATCGCGCTGGGCAAGTGGGTTGGCGATCGCAGTAATGTGTCCACTCCACTATGATGATGCTTTATTGATGCTGCTGCCCATCATCAGTGTGTATTTAAGTATCTATATGTATCTATATATTATATATATCGTCGCCTGGTACCCACATCACAAGCCTTAATTGAGCTTACCGTGGGACTAGGTTGATTTGTGTAAGATGTCCCAAGATATTTATTTATTTATTTTCAATAAATAAGTGGTCAGTGACACTTCAAATGCCTTAGTCGACTGTTACAACACCCACGGAAAGAGTTGGGGTGGTGACAAATGTATTTTTATTGCCGTCACCAAACGACAAGGTAACTAAAGCAACCTAAAGACTAATATTTACCGCGACTTTTCATTCTTGAAAGTTATAATGAGTAACTTTTTACATGTAAATGGAGGGAATTATGAATGAATGAAATTTAGAATGGCTGACGTTTTCAGTTGTAATGACCTTTTACTCAATGGATGCCTCGAGTCATTTTGTTAGGCATGAAATATTGAAATTTGATGACATCTCCATTTCTGCGTACGTTTTTGCTTCATAGCTACTCTAACGTGCGAATACCGGACCATTTCTTAACAGTGTTCAAAAAAGTTGAGTTTTTCAATTCGACAGTTTTTTTTGTATGTGTCTCGATATCCTCTCGATACCTAAGTCATAACTTTCCAAAGTACGGATGCCGTAATTTTGAAAAAAATAGTCCACTGTGCATCTAGGGATTACTAACGGGAGTGTTAGTTTTAATGACTCGAGTTAGAATTCCGCTTACCGACTGTGATGCATACAATGTTTTTCATCACACTTGCGAGCAAAAAAATTAGGTAGTTTTAAGACAAAATATTATTCAATGACGTACTAACACTTCTATTACTCCCTCGGGAATTTCACTTTTCTATTACTTCCGCGATGTAGGCAAGCAATAACGCGCTTATAAAGCGCGTTATTGCTTGCCTACATCGCAGGCGTGATGAAATAGTACATTGTGCATCAAGGGAGGTAAGTACGAAATTAGTAACGAGAGTGTTAGAAGTCTTGCCGACAAAAAAAAGCATAAAGACAAAATATTATTAAATGACGTACCTATTGACATTTCTATTACTCACTAGGGAATATCAGTTTTCTATTTCTCCCGCTATGCATGCAAGCAATGGCGCGGTTAGACAGCAAGTGTGATGAAAAAAGACTTACTTGTTTACTTTTTTTTTTCACTGTTTCGTCGTTGGTCTCATACTAAAAGTTGCTCAATACGACTCAAATATATAGTGTGTGAAAGGTTGTTACTGAAGAAACACTCTTTATAAATCAATAAAATAACGTTTCTACTATTATCGCGATTGACGCTCAATATTTGAACCAAAACGTAACATAATTACGTACACATTCATTTATTATTTATTTTAACTTTTCTGATGTAACATTAGGGTCGTGATCGCAGACTGACACACGGCGATATAAATAGTAAATTAAGTGTATTTTAGTCCCAGAATGAGCCTTCCAACCCTTTTTAATCCATTTACCGAAAAAAAACTCCCACCTTAAAGGCCGGCAACGCATTTGCGACGCCTCTGGTGTTGCGGGTGTCCATGGGCGACGTTGTTTTCCATCAGGAGGCTATTCGTCTGTTTGTTTGCCACCTATAAACAAAGATAAACGGCTCGACAATATCGAACAGTCCGTAGTAATATAAGGTTCTTCTACTCGCCTGTATATTGGCTTATGTTCAGCAGTGAATGTGTTATGGCTGGAAATGATGATGATGACGAATATGATGATATTCAGAGTAGGTTGGTTCAATTTCTTTTTTACTTTTTATTTTTTCACCACCAGGTTTTTTCTATTCGTTTAGACCTTAAACTCATCTCTGCATAATTTCTGCGAAATATCATAAATTAAAGGTTAACAATATACAATTTATACCTTCTTTTGGTATTTTTTCTTGCATTTTGTTGCATAAAAACACTAAATATTTATCGACACCGCCGGGGACAAAAATACAAATTCCGAAATGAATTTTACTTATGCTTAACCGGTTAAGATCAACTGATTTTACAATTAAAATTTTGGACTCCTATACTAATGGTATTCTTTCTATTAAATCATAGCAACCTTTTAATTAGGTAATATAAAGCTAATCTTTTTTATAAAACATTTTTTTGAATAATCGAACTAGAAAAGAGCTGGTGGAGCGAGTGAGATACCAGTTTTTTTTCATACATTCGTGAACCACCTTAATTCAGAGTTGCGCAAAAAACAATGTGATTACTATTACTAGGTACTGCACATACGTATATGTGGGGTTGTAATAAAGTTTCCAAATTCCACATTATCTAATCGAAATTAGTAATCAGATTAGTCTTTTTCCGATTCTCCTTATATTATTCGCCTCTCAAATGACTACGTTCCGGTCAGCTCCAAAATTATGTTCTTCTGTCTTAGACATACGTTCTAAAATGTGTAGATATTATTCGTAATTGCACAAGAAACAGACTTGGCACATATGGTAGAAGTGTAGCCGTACTACGGAAATTAGAATTGGCCGAATTGGAAAGTAAAGAAAAAGAAAGAAAGAAAAAACATTTATTCGTGACACATAATAATACACAGTAAACACAAACATGAATATAAAAAATAAGCTATTGTGCTACAAAATGGACTCCAATTCAGCTTATTGCTGGACTGTAATGTAATCACAGCCCAGCGCTGGTCTTCCATTGGAGCCATTAGTGAGGTCACGGTTGGTAACTCATAATATACCTAAAATGGCAAGTTAAAGGATAAGGTTTTACTCCATACGTAATGCATTCTGTCGCGCTCGTACTAACAAATTGGAGCGAGCCCGATGGCCCGCTTTACGTATCGAGTAAGCACGTTACCGATACTTGCAAAGTCATGGTACGGCTACTGTTGTCTGGCCCACAGCCAAACGATAATGTCGAATAAGTGTTGGAAAGCTAATTTTACTGAAAACCAATAGATTTGATCAATAAAATGTAAAGGTTATGGTTAGGGGTTTGTTTGGGCCTATATTGATATTGGTTGGCTTTTATTAGCACCTACCCTACCCCTACCTAATGGAAATGAAATATACGAATTGTAGTACATGAATAAAAGTAGCTACATCCTTAAAAAGTACTCTAAAAATCTCCTCGCATCATCAGTCTATTTCAGTCCACTGCTGGACATAGGCCTCTCCTATTTACTACCCGAGAGGACGCAATAGGAAAAATAGTTTGTCTTTAGAATAGTATAAATTATGTTTTATTATTTGAATACTCTAATATGCTATAATTGCAAGCTCTATATGTAATATTATACAGCAGCTATGACATCACAACTGTCCACGACATGTCTTGTATGCAGAGTTGCGGACCGGCCTAGGCAGTGCTAATCCCCCACGCCTTGTTTACGTGAGCATTATACTGTATCGGAACCGGGTCACGTTTCGTCCTCGAGAGATTATCTAGTGAGATGTTATTGCGTGGTGACGGCAGTAAGAATACATTTGTCACCACCCCAAATCTTCCCGTGAGTGTCATAGGAGTTGACTATGGGATTTAAGTGTTACTGACCATTCGTTTATTATAAATAAATAAATCATCATAATCAGCCTATGATAGTCCACTGCTAGACGTAGGCCTCTCCTATTAATTATGCGTATAGACGCATTAGGAGGTAAATGCCCATAATCGCCACGCTGGGCAAGCGGATTGACGATCGCAGTAATGTGTCCACAATGATGACGCTGCTGCCCATCATCATTATTTTATCAAATAATGGTCAGTGACACTTCAATCCCTTAGTCGACTCTTACGACACCCCAGGAGTTGGGGTGGTGACAAATGTGTTCATGAAGCATTCCACGAAAAAGTCTGAGATCATCGTAGTTTTCTTTCATGACCAGAGGAGTCAAAAATTCTTCAAGAAAATATATATTAACTAGCGACCTGCCCCGGCTTCGCACGGGTACTATACCTACATAAAAACCTTCCTCTTGAATTACTCTACCTATTAAAAAAAATCTTATCAAAATCCGTTACGTAGATTTAAAGATTTAAGCGTACAAAGGGACATAGGACAGAAAAAGTGACTTTATTTTATACTATGTAGTGACTAATAACTCGGAAGAAACCTCAAATTATAGAAATATACAAGCATTTTCACGGAACAGCCCATAGAATGCTCCTCATACTGCCGTCACCACACGCCCAGCGCGTAAACTTACATTTAAAATTATCCTGACATTTCGGGCATGACGTTACACCCGTGGTCGCAAGCAGACTGGCGAGAAAATGTACCAACACAATCTGGCTGCGCGGGTTTTGCAAACTACCCGCATTTGGACTTAATTATCACTTCTAGGCTAGGGCTGTCACTAGGACTACTACACAGATAGGTACACTGTCACTAGGACTAACACACAAAAAACCGATCACTGGTGATGTTAGTCAAAGTCAAAGTCAAAGTCAAACTATTCTTTATTCAAGTAATCGAATCGTCTGACATTATCAAGAGAGAGAAAAAAAAATCTACTACTGGTTCAAACCCTACACCGTTCCTGAGAAGAACCAGTAAGAAACTCAGGTGGACTTACTTTTTTCAAAACAGTATAATAATACATCTTATTAAAATAACATGCATTAAAGAATTTATTACATAAAAAAAAATATAATAGACATTTTTATAAAAAAGAGAAATAAATAAAGAATCATAATATTAAACAAAAATAATTATGATTGTACATGTTCACAATATTATTAAGCATCTATATCTATACAGAACTATATCGACGGCGAAAAGCAAACACGTAGTAACCCACAAAAATGAAATTGTTCACCAGAGCCGAAAAACCTCCCGAGTTTTGAAAAAAAAATCATAACTTTCGTATTTATGGACACATCTTATTAAAAATTGGAAACAATATCCACATTTTTTTTGTCTTTAATTTCATTTAAATAAATTTCACCATAAGTTATTACAAGTGGAGTTATGTGGGTTACTACGTTTTGGTTGTTTT
>JALPQI010025743.1:0-13382 GCA_025490895.1 Thaumatotibia leucotreta
GGTCGATACCTAGTAAGCTCACAAATCATTGTATAATTTGTCTCAAGATATTTATTTTTTATGTTTTCCAGATGAAACTCCTAATCCTCCTCGCCCTAGCCGCCTGCGCATACGCCGATCTCACCCTCACCGAGTGGAAGTCCGAATACGGGGCCTTCCCCACCGGTCGCCTCGCCATGGCCCCCAGAATGGCCTACGTGGCCCCCTACTCGGCCCCCACCGTGATGCCCATCGCCCCCATTTACAAAATGGAGCCGAAGGCGTACACCATCCCTAAGGGATACAGGGCGACATACGATCCGGAGAACTTCAACGATATCTACGGTTTCTACCCTGAGTACAAGAAGTGATCTATCTAACGACTCGATGGAATAAATACGGATTTGATTGATTTTTGAGTTTTTTCTTTACCATATAAACTTTACGGAGTTGCAATTTTTGTAAAGAATAATAGTAGAATGAAACTGGCGAAAAGAGTCAGGTATCAAAAGTTAAATCTAACAGCATTTTGATCAACCTTTCTATATATATTTCCAGTCTTTGAAGTCTTTTTCGGACCTTTGCTAACGAGGTGTACTATTACAAGCAGACAACTTTTTAGGGTTCCGTTATAAATAAGGAACCCTTATAGTTTCGCCATGTCCGTCTGTCCGCAGCATAGCTCAGTGGCCGTTAAGACTAGAAATCTGCAATTTGATATAGGGATAAAATCAAAGTGGTAGAATAAAAAAAATGCGGGTACATATCCCCTAGACGTAAAATGGGTGTTTTTTGCTGCAAACCTGTAGTGTGGGGTAAATAAATAGGTTTATTTAAATAGCAAGTGTGTCAGAAAAAAGTATTTCTTTTAAGTCAATATTTTCGGAGATAATCGCTCCAGAATAAAAAAAATTGTGCCCCCTTTAGGGATGAGTCCCAATTCTGAATTTGTATGGCAAGAACCGGGAATTCCCGGTTCCGGTACCGTATTCGTGTAGAAAGCCAGTACCGGCCGCCCAACCTAGTCCCTTTCCTCTAAAGGTGCATTCAGACCAAACGAGCATTCGCTATTCTATCCCCCCCTCTACAAAATCAACGAATCACGTTTTGTGTAACTATCGAATTTCGTAGTAGAATAGGGGGTTAGAATAGCGAATGCTCGTTTGGTCTGAATGCACCTTAACTATTGTACGTGGGTTCGAAAAAGGACTCGTATGTTCAGCAATGGACGTTTATCTTCTGCTAATGATTATAATGTTTCTTATACTGTCAAAAATGTTTACTTCTTTGCGGTAAACGATTGCCATTTCGTCTATTGCTTAGCTTTGCCTGGACGTTTTATTAGTTACACTTGAATTTCCCGAACTAAACTCCTACAGTCACGCAACATTTAGGTTGCAAACGTAATGCGATCTGGCTCGGGCGGCCATTTTGATTTATGCAACTCCGAATTAGCATATCTACATTTGTCGCAGTTGACGTTTATATCTCTGACGTTTAAAGTTTTGTTGCACTTGTTTTTACTCTGAAATATGACCAATAAAATAAAGAAATATCTTGGGACATCTTACACAAATCGACCTAGTCCCACGGTAAGCTCAATTAAGGCTTGTGATGTGGGTATCAAGCGACGATATATATAATAGATAGATACATATAGATACTTAAACACATACACAGCCACGACCAAGGAACAAATATTTGTGATAAATAATTTGCTGGTGTTGATAGTAGGACCTCGTGCAGGGTCCGCCTGGATAGCTACCACCGTCTTACCCGTTAACCTGCCGCTACATAGTTAGTACTGTATTCCGGTTTGGGGGTATGATAGCCGGTGTAATTACTGGCATAGAGACAATACATCTATGTCTGCAGGGTAGGCAGCGCATAGGCGATTTTTTGGTTACTATGTCCATGGGCCTCAGTTCCCGCTTACCATCAAATGGGCTGACAGCTCAGTTGTCTACCATCGTCACATAAAAAAATACACAAATGATGCCCTCGCCGGGATTCCAATCCGGAATCTCCAGCTTCGTAAACAGGGCTAGTTCCAATTAGGCTACGGAGGCCACAGATGTCATATATACCATAGATCAAGCAAACGTATCTACTTAGCGTGTCAAATGAACTCAGTGAAATCCACTGAGTTGTCCGTCCTTAATCGCAGCTTGCAGCTTTCGAGCGTCAGATTTTGTAAACTGAAGTGAACAAGAACATTAATAATGCCTCCTTAAGTAATATTAATTGCAACACCACAAAAAAATATGAACACTCAAGGGCCTAAGACATTTAAAATCATAGGCAAGTAACAACTTCAGTACAAAATCTTGAACTTGTTTCTTCTATCCAAATCTAATTCTGTGACGGAGGCTGACATGATGATTTTTCTACCACGTTCGATTGTTGGGCTAAGGTTAACGGACTATCGTGGGGTTCTCGAAGGTGTCGGACATAACCACCCGGTTGCTCCCGGGCCGGGTGGTATCCATAACAGATTCCCCTGGGTTACCAAATAAAAACCGGCCAAGAGCATGTCGGGCCGTGCTCAGTGTAGGGTTCCGTACCTATTCAAAAACGGCTGGGCCGATTGTGTTCGAAATAGTTTTATTTCAAAGTACTCTATAAGCCCACTCATGAATTTTTTCATATTTTTTGGACCTGCGAGTCAAAAGTTACAGATTTTAGGGACAATTTTTTTTCTTTAAAGAGCGATTATCTCCGAAAATATTGACTTTAGAAAAAAGTTTCTTTCGAGACCCTTATTCTTTTTAAGAGACCAACGAGTATTTAATGATACCCCATACTATAGGGTTACATCAAATAAAAAAATCATCCCCACTACACCAGTTGGAGAAGTACCCGAAAAAAAATCTAGTTTTTATTTTACCACTTTGTTGCCATGATTAATTTGTACCAAATTGCAGATTTCTAGTATTAACAGCCACTGAGCTATGCTGCGGACAGACGGACAGACGGACATGGCGAAACTATAAGGGTTCCGTTTTTGCCATTTGGGCTACGGAACCCTAAAAAGGTAAACGGACTAGCCTCCTTATTCATAAACGTCTCCCAACTCAACAATCCGTGAAGTATTGTTTGTCCCTTTTTATCTTACGGAGATATTGATAAGACCGAAAGGGTCAAGTCAAACAATACTTAGCGGCTTGCAATTATTATACAACGTGTTATACGAGCCACTGAAAACCTTGAACGGGGTGATTTGGTAGGTTATACTGAACTACTTTTACTATGGAGCTAACCGAGAAATCTCAAAAAATATTTGGCTCTTTGACACAAAATGTCGTGATCGATCGATCACAGTGTATGAAAAAGACATTTTTTTTAGATTTCGTGATTGGCCCCATAGTTAAAGTTGTTCAGTATAGCCTACTAAATCAGCCCGTTCAAGGTTTTCAGTGGCTCGTGTAACACCCTGTATGTATGTTCAACGAAAGTGAAAATTTGAAGTACCTATTTGGTTATACAATTACCTTTTCATCACACTTGCTGTCTAAGCGGGGCATTGCTTGCGCGCGTAGCGGGAGTAATATAAAAGTGATATTCCCTAGAGAGTAATAGAAATGTCAGTACGTCATTTAGTAATATTATGTCTTAAAACTTATTTTTTGTCGGCTAGTGTGATGAAAAACATTGTATGCATCACGGTAGGTAAGCGGAATACTAACTCGAGTCATAAAAGCCCTCCGCCTGACGGCGTCGGGCTTCTGTAATGTAGGTAGATATAAGATTTAGTTATAAAGGCCCGACTGTGCGGGTAGTTCTCTCTCTTGCATTACATGAATATTCCGAACGGCTGTGTTTCCTTGTGCTCCTGGGATAATAGATTTCCCTAGGGATTTCCTCGAGATACTTCAGTGGCGACGAGTGATTTAAGGAAAACTGTAATCGGCGGACAATAAAAGTATTAAATTAGTGAACAATGTCTATTGGAAAATTAAGTGTGTTCGATGTTAAGTGTGGGGTGTGGTCGTCGTATGTGGATCGCTTAAAAATGTACTTTAAGGTTAATAAGGTGGAAGACGATATGAAATTGCCAGTGCTTATCGCGTCTATGGGGGATGAAGCTTATGAACTTTTGGTGAATTTAGCCAGCCCGAAGGAACCTTCTTCTCTAACGTTCGAGGAGGCGGTACAATATATGAGACAGCACTTAGAACCGGCGCCATCGGCCTTGGCAGAGCGATTCCGGTTTAGACAAAGAAGACAGGGGGCGGACGAAACGATAGCCGGTTACGTAGCGGAATTAAAAAGATTATCAAGATATTGCAAGTTCGAAGATAAATTAAATGATAACATGCGAGACCAATTCGTATGTGGGATACGAAGTGACCTTATTCGCCAGCGGCTGTTTGCGGAGAGTGACGACGTGACATATGCACGAGCAGTGAAGGTCGCGACCTCGCTCGAGGCGGCGGAACGGGATGCGGCCGCGGTGGAGGCGAAGGGTTCGCGGGAGCCGGAGGCTAGCGGCAGCAGCGGCGGCGGCGGCAGCGGGGAGTCTAGCGCGGTACATGCGCTCGCGTCGGCTACCGCGGGCGGGGGCGGGCCGCGCAGGCGTACGTTTGGCGGAGCGGGACCCGCGCGAGCTGGCCAGCAGCGGGGAGGGTCCGGAAGAGCCAACCGGTCCAACGCTGGGCCCGCGTTTGGGCAACAAAGATACTCATCATGTGGGGCCTGTGGGGCTCAGAATCATAGCTATGCGTCTTGCCGCTTCAGGACCTTCGTGTGTAGTAAATGCCAGCGCACTGGCCATCTACGCCGGGTTTGCCCCGAATGGGGCGGAGGGGGGCAGAATGGATTGCATTTCGGGGCGGCACAACGGCAGGAGGACGCGGAGATGAGCGGGAATGATTACATCGAGCAAGAGTTGAACCATCTGTGTTTGAACGACTATAAACCAGTAAGTGTTAATGTATACGTAGACGATAAACTTATTCCTATGGAGATCGATACAGGCACAGCAATTTCCTGTATAAGTAAACGCACGTATAATGACCTCTTTAATCACTGTCGTTTAGAATCCGACAATATGGTTTTAAGATTCTATAATGAAACAATAATTAAACCACTGGGCATTATTAGGCCCACGGTGCGATATGCTGATAAAATAAAAGTTTTGGAATTATTTGTAATAGACTCCGGTACGACTACTTCGTTAATAGGTAGACAGTGGTTGACCGAATTAAAAATAAAAATCCCCGAATTTAGTTGTAACTTTGTCGCTGACAAAATTGTAAATGATAAAGTGTCAAATTTACTCGACAGATATAAGGAGCTATTCAGTGGCGGTCTGGGCCGGTACACGGGCGGGAAGGCGACGCTGGCGGTGCGGGGTGGCGCGGCGCCGGTGTTCCAGCGCGCGCGGCCGCTGCCGTACGCGCTGAGCGCGCGCGTGGACGCCGAGCTGGACGCCATGCTGCGCGCGGGGGTCATCGAGCCCGTCGACCACTCCGACTGGGCCTCGCCACTGGTACCCATACCTAAACCTGACGGTACTTTGCGATTGTGCGCGAATTATAAATCTACTCTGAACCCCGTCTTAATGATCGATCGTTATCCTTTACCTAAAATTGACGATGTGTTGGTAGGGTTAAATGGTAATCGATACTTTAGCAAAATTGATTTATCTCAGGCGTACAATCAGGTGGAACTCGATGATTCTAAAACATACACGGTAATAAACACTCATCGAGGTCTATTCCGGTATAACCGATTAGTTTATGGACTGGCGTCGAGTGTAGGTATTTTTCAAAGAATTATGACGGGATTGTTAAAAGATATTCCTAACGTCCAGGTATTTTTGGATGATGTAATAATAGGGGGTAAATCCGAAGCAGAACATTTTGACTCCCTGGAAAGGGTTTTTCAACGGTTATTGAGTCATGGATTAAAGTTGAAACAAAGTAAATGTGTATTCTTAACACAAGAAGTTACTTATCTAGGCTATGTAGTCTCTACCCAACTAGCAAAATTTCGTCATATAATCGTCGCGGAAACGTAACATATTCAGGCTTTTAGCTTATGAAATTGGTCATAAAAACGTAATAATTACGTTTATATAACGCGATTTGGGCCCATATTACTCAGCTTTTTAGCCATATAAAAGCCATTTAACTGAAACTGCCACCACTTATTAGTCATATAATAATCATCGCCGTGACCACTTTATAGCTAACTAGCTGAATAATAGCGACTTATATAGCTTTTATATGACTTTTAATCATATAAGAGCCATATAACCGTTGAGTTAGTTATTTATTGATCATATAATTGCTACTTATATGCCAAATTTGTGGAATAAAAGTGTCCAGCGAAACTAAACAGAAGACGGATTGACAACTTGCTCATGCATATAATTTTGTTAGTGCTAGCTGGTGTAAACAAAATTAAATCACTTAATGCCGTTGAGTATGTTTTGACAGAGCTATCTAAGTAATATATGACCATGTTATAATTGGCATTATAAATTCTACCTAATGGTGAAAATGTATTGCGAATACCACTTTACTGATAAAGTATACTATATTTAGTAGTAAATAATGAACGCGCCACTTTAATTATTAGTTATTACAATATAAATAAAATAAATATTTTTAATTATTACGAAGGAAACTACTATATGACATGTATACGATTAACATATCATATAACTGCTTCGTATTAGTTCTTATATAGCAAGTTTAGTGGTTTAAGCGCCATGACACCTACAAGTAGATACGTTAATCATATAAAAGTAACAGCTGAAACGAAAAAGTTCTATAATAGCAATTATTTTTCCATTTACTCGAGCATAGGTCATATAAGATGTAATTATTCGACAAATAGTCAAGTAAGCGTCATGTAAAAGCAGGTTACTCAGCATTAATCTTATATGACTCTTTAGTCATAAAAGATGTCGAGATGCTGAATAAAACACTTTTATAAAACAACATATATAATTAGCTGTTATATGACTTCATTCACAATAGTCATATAATAGCAACTGCGTTACGTTTACTCGACTTTTTCTCACAAGTCATAAGTCAGCCATATAAGTTTTTGCTACTCGGCAAAAAAGTCATATAAGCGTTTTATAAATGTGTCTTTTTCAGCAACTTCTTATATGACTCTTAAGTCATATAAGAAAGTCGTATAAACGTGTATATGACATCTTATACGACTATTATACTATTGCTGTATAAGTTGGCTTTATTCGACAGGTACTGTGTAATTTGCGTTTATATGACTTTTATACGACATATTGCTGTATAAGCTGGCTTTATACGATAGGTACTGTGTAATTCGCGTTTATATGACTTTTATACGACTTATTAGCTGAGTAAGCTCGATGTTATATGACTGTTTTGCTAGTTGGGTAAGGACGGGATACGAGCGGATAAGTCAAAAATAAATTCAATTCTTAAAATGGCTACCCCACAGACGGTTACCGAACTTCGTTCTTTTCTGGGGATGGTCAATTTCTTCGCGAAGTTCATACGGAACGTTAGTTCAGTATTGGCGCCTTTGTATAATTTACTGCGTAAAAATGTTACTTGGAATTGGGACGGGAATTGCGAACGGTCGTTCCAGGAATTAAAGAAATTGTTAACGAGCACACATGTGCTGGCTCATTACGATCCGGATCAACCGTTGGTCCTGACTTGCGACGCGAGTCCTCGGGGCGTCGGGGCCGTGCTGGCGCAGCGGGGCGCGGGGGGGCGCGAGCGGGCAGTCGCCGAGCCTCAAGGACACTCAGTGATGCCGAGAAAAATTATTCGCAGATTCATCGCGAGGGCTTAGCAATCATTTTCGCATTAAAAAAATTTCACCAATATTTGTACGGACGTAAATTTTTATTACGCACCGATCATAAACCTTTGGTTTCAATATTCGGAGAACATAAAAATATTCCTCAAATGACGGCCAGTAGGATGCAAAGGTGGGCCGTTATATTATCCGCGTACGATTATCAGATAGAATATGTCAAAACTACGGAAAATTGCGCGGACGGGTTATCGCGGTTGCCGAAAGTGGGGCCGGCCGAAGAAGTTACCATTCCGGAGCAGACATATTTACATTTCGCTCAGGAAGCCTTACTGCTAGATTATAACGGTGTAAAATCGGAAACGGCTAAAGACGTAATGCTGAGCAGAGTTTTATCATACGTCAGGGACGGTTGGCCGGCCGAATGCGATATAGATAATCTGAAACCATATTTTAATAGAAAACGGGAACTTTATGAAGAGCTCGGATGTCTAATGTGGGGTCACAGGGTGGTGATACCGGAACGTTGGAGGACTAGGGTATTGGAGGTGATTCACGAGCCCCATATGGGCATCGTAAAGTCCAAAGCGATAGCCCGCAGCTACGTGTGGTGGCCCGGCGTGGACGAGGCCGTGGAGGCGGCGTGCCGCGCGTGCGCGGTGTGCGCGGCGCACGCGGACCTGCCGCCGCGCCCCGCGCCGCGCGCCTGGCCCTGGCCCGCCAGGCCCTGGACGAGGCTGCACTTAGATTACCTGGGTCCTATTGGGGGTAAATTGTACCTCGTGGTATTAGATGCCATGTCAAAATGGATTGAGGTATTTCCGGTGCCCAGTACGGCCGCTAGTTTTACGATACACATGCTATCACAACTGTGGAGCCGGTACGGATTACCTAAGCAGTTAGTTACGGACAACGGTCCACCGTTTACAAGTAAGGAATTTAAAGAACATATGTGTCGTAATTTTATCGAACATATATTCACTGCCCCGTATCACCCCGCTTCAAACGGAGCCTGTGAGAATGCGGTCAAAACAGTGAAACGAGTGATCAAAAAAGCGATATCGGAACGACAATCGGTATCGGATGCTCTAAATACCTATTTGTTGCACTACCGTAACACTGAGCATTGTTCGACAGGCGAAACGCCATCTATGCTGTTGATGAATCGTAGATTACGTACACGTTTGGACGCTCTAAAGCCTGATAGGGGGGCTAGGGTGTTGGCTGCGCAGAAAAAGCAGACGGAAGCAGCGGGGGGGACGGAGAGGAAGGTAGCGACAGGGGACCCGGTGTGGTATAGACAATATTTACAAGGTGATAAATGGGTTCCAGGTACGGTTTCGAAACAAATGGGTTCAACTAATTATAAGATTATAGATAAAACCGGTAAAGAAGTACACAGACACATCGATCAGTTGAGGCGGAGGTCAGGTAGATTAAGTTCACTTGTAGGGCCGAGTGAGGATTCGACAGTAGTCGACATTATCCAGGAACCAGTGGCGATGGTCGACAAGTCGGGGGAGGACGCGGGTGTGGAGGAGGAGGAGGAAGAAGAGACATGGCATGATGCCGATCGCGAGGGCTCGCAGCTACGGAGCCCAGCCAAATCGCCCGATGCGCCGCCTGCCGCCCCTGTACCGACCCAGACTCGTCCGGATCGCCACGTGCGAAAATGTCGTGTCGACAATCCACCTAAATATAAGTACTAGGTTAAGAGTGCGCCGCTTGTATTGTAATTATGAATTAGTATATTAATACTCAGATTGGTTCGCTGTTTAGTGATTGATTAAGTGTGGAGGGATGTAATGTAGGTAGATATAAGATTTAGTTATAAAGGCCCGACTGTGCGGGTAGTTCTCTCTCTTGCATTACATGAATATTCCGAACGGCTGTGTTTCCTTGTGCTCCTGGGATAATAGATTTCCCTAGGGATTTCCTCGAGATACTTCAGCTTCTAACACTATCGTTAGTAATTCCGTACTTACCTCCCTTGATGCACAATGTACTAATGTGCATGTGCTGCATCAAATGTTTTGTTATAACATAATTGCACCAATCAGCAGCCCAATTACTAGTAACCAGTTGAGTGTTGATAACAGGTCCATTAGCGTACAAGCCTAATGTCCCGGACCTACCAAATTGCTATTAATTGGTTTGCGATAATTAGATAATACTAATTAATAACGGGTTAAGAGTAACTACGAAATTCTAGTTTAGAAAGTGAAGACACGTGATTTGTATGGGCATGCGTTGCGGCCATACGCCATCACTTTCCGCACAGATTCTATACAGGGTGTTTCACTAGCTACTGGAAACCTCAGACTAAGGCTGCCAACCAAGCCGCTATATGCTGGACGTCTGGGGGCCCAAAACATGGGTCCCGCAAAGGAATCGCGCGGGACGCCGATTGTCCCGGTTTTCAGGGAAATCCAGGCTTCGACAGATTACAACCTACACAGTTTTCTGTGGCGCATCATAAATTTAAGTTTCATAATGTTCTTTTTAATATGAATAAATAAAGAAAAATAAACTTAGGGCATAGAAATTGCCACTTTTTCGATTTGGTATAATAATGATTGAAATGATAAATGTGAGTGAATCTTAAAAATAACAAAAAAGTTAATCTGAGATAACTAACGCCACTTGTAAGTAACATTAGTATGTAATTATAAATACAAAAATGCTTCTTCAGTCATTAAACTATTTTTTTTAAATAACTCAATAACAGAAAGAGTTAAGGCTGGGTCACACCAGATGCGTGTACTTGCACGTGCACGTGCGCGTTGCGTGGCGTGCGCGTTGTAGCTTATGTAAATGTCGTATTAGATGGCACACCGCTTGCGTGGCGTGCACGTGCACGTGCACGTCACGTAACGCAGCTCCGTCGAGACAAAATCGGTTGCGTGCTGCGTGCACGCGCTCACGCAGCGGAGCGGCAACGTCGCTGCGATGAGCGCTGTGATGACGTTAGTATTTACCGGCGTTCCCTATGAGACGGCGAACCGAACAGGTTGGATCACGCATTGCTTGGTGCTGTGCGGCTCTTGTATTTATGGTTTTTGTAATCGATTGCATAACGGGATTGGTAACGGGTGGCGGCGGGCGGCGGCGAGGGGAGGCGAGCGCCTGGGGACGGAGCCCGGGGGTGGCGGGCGGCGGCAGGGGGAAGTGGGCGGCGACGGGTGGTGGCGGGTGGCAGCGAGGGGTGGCGGGCGGTGATGGTGGCGGTGGGTGGCGAAAGTTGGCGGCGGGGGGAGGAAGGCGGCGACGGGTGGTGGCGGGCGGAGACCGGGGGTGGCGGGCGGCGGCGGGGGGAGGCGGGTTGCTACGGGTGGAGGCCGGGGGTGGCAGCGAGTGTAGGCGTCGGGTGGCGGGCGGCGACGACGGGGGGTGGCTAGTGGAGGCGGGCGGCGCGGGTGGTGGTGGGTGGTTACGAGTGGTGGTGGGTGGCTGCGGGTACAGGCGGGTGGTGGCGGGCAGAGGACGGGGGTGGCGGGCAGTGACGGGTGGTGGTGGGTGGCCACCCGTAACCACCCACCTCCCCCCGCCGCTTCACCCGCCACCACCCCCGGTCGCCACCCACCTCCCCCCACTGCAACCCGTCCCCACTCACCATCACCCGTCGACACCCACCACCACCTGTCGCCGCCCGCCACCCCGGTCACCACCCACCTCCCCCCACCGCCGCCCGCCACCCGACGCTTCACCCGCCGCCACCCCCAGTCGCCACACGCCTCCCCCCACTGCACAACCCGTCCCCACCCACCATCACCCGTCACCCGCTTCCATCCGCCGTCGCCCGCCACCCCCGGCCTCCGCCACCTGCCGCCACCCCTGGCCTCCACTACTCGTCGTCACCCACCTCTCCCCACCGCCACCCGTCGCCGCCCACCTCCCTCGCCGCCACCCACCACCCCCGGCCTCCACCCGACACCCCCGATCGCCGCCGCCCGCCTCCCTCCGGCGGCTAGTCACGCAGCGGTGCTGCAGCGTGCGCCACCGTTGCGTGCACAGCTCTGCAGCTCTGCGTGCACAGCTCTGCGTGCGCAGCTCTCGGTGTGACATGGATGCCGTGCACGCCACGCAACGCGCACGTGCACGTACACGCATCTGGTGTGACCCAGCCTTTAAAGCTTTCGTTTCTGAGATAAATTTATTATATTTTACCTAAATAAGCTTCCCTTAACTTAAACGTGAATAAAAAGCCCTATGTACGGTGTGTGCTAGGTTATTAATAGTGACACAGGAAGCACCCTGTATACATCGAGTCATGTAGGTAGCTATAGCTATGTCAATTATTCATGTCAACATGCAATCGAGTGTAAACAATTAATAATATTGACAATTACTCGAAACACTGGCTCTTATCTATAATAAGTACATAGATATCCGAGTCCGAGAATTAATTAAAGGTGGGTTTACATCAAACGAGTGATTCAATGAATTTCGACGAATTACGTTTTGTGTAACGAACGAATTTTGTAGAGTGGGGATAGAATACGCGTGCGCCCATAGGCTACGGTGACAGCTTTCCATCAGGCGGGCCGTATGCTTGTTTGCCACTGACGTGGTATAAAAAAAAAGAATGAGCATTCGCTCGTTTGGTGTAACCCCACCTTAACAGTAATGCGAAAAATACGATAGCATGTATTCTGTGTGCCACTAGAAAACAAAAAAAAACCCCTTGATCCAGCCATCTAGCGAGAGACTCTTAAGATGTTGGTCGAGACTTTTCGCTACTAAACCGTTCGCTGTACCGACTATCGGGACTATGATCGTCGAATCAACATCCCACATGGCGGTTATGTCGTGGGCCAAGTCTAGGTACTTACTGGACTTGTCCTTCTCGGCCTTCACGAGATTCTCATCATGAGGGACGCCGACGACCAACTTATAAATATTATTATTTATCGTCATAATATTATTGTATAAACGATCTACCTAACCCTTGACCACAGTCAATGCAAGACTAAAAAAATAAACTTTATTACTTAATCGATTAAATAAATCTGTCACCCAAAACTAGTACACCAACCTTAAAACTATCACTCTAAAGCCCACTTTCGAAAATTCTCATTAAAAAACAAGATCGGTAATGGATATTTAAATACTTATTAATTAAAAACACGCGTTAAGCAATTAAAAAACTATAAAGCTAACAGTTAAACAGGAAATTAATTACATCGTACGATTTTTTTGTATATAAATACGATATTGTTCAGTTTGTCATCATTCAAGCTTGTGTTTGACAACAATCCTTCAAAGGTACGTTTTATTTAAGTAATTTAAAATTTATTTACTCTTTTAACAATTTTTTTCCATATATTTATTTCAAAATTGATTAACTTTTCTAACAATTTTATTTAATGAAAATACAGCTATGGATTGCTTGGACCACTTTCTCTACATATATTTCCAAATCAATATTTTTATAAAGTAATAAAACTTTCCCCTAACGAACTATCAATAAACCATAATAAAGATTCGTTTATTCTATGAGTTTTTTTTGTTGTCTTATGAACTTATCATTAAACCACAAACACAATTTTTTTGCAAGTCGAGTCATAAAATAAAATAATGTCTTATAGTTTCGTAGAAGTTACTAATTAACTGTAAAATAATGTGCATTTGTTCATGTT
>JALPQI010025744.1:0-18359 GCA_025490895.1 Thaumatotibia leucotreta
GTCGAGATATCATACTTTAAAGTTTTATAGTAAAGACTCCATTTATTTTTGAAATGCATCGGAATGAGTTAAAACTACTATTAAGTATGCCACGTAAAACCTAACCTTAGGCACTGGTCTCACTGCGAGCTACTAAGCTATGAACTATCGGCTATAAACACGAACAAAAGATATGCACTCCCGTGAAAATAAAAGAGACACGGCGATACTCGCCCGGCGGTGATAGCTGATAGCTGGGCGAGTATCGCCGTGTCTCTTTTATTTACCCGGGATTACGTATCTTTTGTTCGTGTTTATAGCCGACAGTTCATAGCTAAGGCACTGGTCTCACCGCGAGCTACTAAGTTATGAACTATCGGCTATAAACACGAACAAAAGATACGCACTCCCGTGTAAATAAAAGAGACACGGCGATATTCGCCCGGCGGTGATAGCTGATAGCTGAGCGAGTATCGCCGTGTCTCTTTTATTTACACGGGCGTGCGTATCTTTTGTTCGTGTTTATAGCCCGATAGTTCATAGTTTAGTAGCTCGCGGTGAGACCAGTGCCTTAGTAGCTCGCAGTAAGACCAGTGCCTTACTCATAAGGTAACCTTGGACATAAGGTTCTTTTTCGGTCAATGATTATTGGGAGATAGTTCATTTTTTCTTTAACTCTGTGATTTTATGACGGATGTCGATGAACGTTCTATTGAACGTAATTATGTCAAAGGTTTTATGTGGCATTTTAAACTACAACTAAAATTATTCATATTTTTACACTTTATGTGTGTTTTTCAGGTATATAATGACGTTATCTGGGAAAAGGGACGTTATTGTCATTGGCGCTTACGGCGTTATGACCCATGTTTGTATACAAATACGACGTCACCGGACGTAAGAGCCATCGACAATAAGGCCCCTTATCCCAAATAATGTCACATATGTTGAGTTGTATACATAAGAAAGCATTAGTAACAATTCCAATCTAAAAACTAATCTAATTAGGTACATGTCTTACTTGGAAATATGTCAAAACATTTTGCATGTTGCATCACACCTGTGTTTCCTTATGGTGTAGTCAGAGGGTGAACCGTCTATTGAAACCATTTTGCAACATTTTTAATGTTCACTAAACAGACAGCATAGAAATCGCATAAGAAAATACAATTGCATTTTCATATACCTACCTAAGATCTTCTTTTTTTAAGTCGGTTAAATTAACGATTATACTTTAAGGGCAATATCCTTGTATCTTTGTTAGTAGTATTATCGAGTTAAATTAGCCTGTAGCAGGCATCTAAGCTGTCTCCTGAACCTGTCTTAGATATATTCAATTATTCACTGGTCCAATAACATTGTTTGAAGGGCCATTATCTTGGCTCCGATATTACTTATGGCAAAACTTATTTTGTAAATAAGCTAGTCTAAGGTAGCACTACGAAATAGTAGTAACATAAACGAAGGCCGCTGAAAAAAAAAATGACGCCACTAGTCCATACAAAAATACCCAAACCCCTTTAAAGGTACTCGATTGCGTAAACTAAATGTTCAATTGTTGGGTCATTGTGGCAATCTTTGGAGGAGGCCAATGTTCAAGGTTAATATGATGATGATGATGAATGTTCAATGTAGGTAATCATTTATTCTTAGATTTTACGTCCGTGGTTTCGGACAGACAGATCATTTGTAAACAAAAGAAAGCCGCTTTTAAATACTTGTATCATGTTTATAAGCTATTTTTATCAAATTTGAATTTTAGATTAACTCTTACTATGAAATTTTTGTGGGCAAGAATTGCCCAATATTATTTATACTTTGTGAATTGTAAGATTGAATTAGTCTTCTTTTGTATTATCAAATCGCGATTAGAATGGGATTCGAAAGTACTGTTGACATAACAGTGTATGAGTCAAGCTAGGATATATTCAGAGGTATATTAATATATTCACAGTTTAAGTGCAGAGACTTACAGACAATAGATTAATTAATCACTCACTACATCTATTAACAACTCTTTTCTTGGTAAAATGTTGTGTTATTTGTTGTGTCAACAGTACTTTCGAATCCCTTTCTGATTCCGGTTTGATAATAATAGTATTTTTTTACTGTAATTTTTTGATTGTGTGATTTATTTGACGGAATAAATAGTAGATTGTACAACAAGTGCATAAAGTGACCCATTTTTAACCGAGGCAATTTTTTGGTCTGAGCGAAGCGAAGACCAAAATAGTAGACGAGGGTAAAAATGGACATTTATGCCCGTGTTGTACACTCTACTTTTCACTTCGTTGGCGAGGAAAGTAAAATAGTAAAATACATTTTTCACTGCAATTTACACAACTAAATTGTCGTAAAGCGAAAGAAGAAAAAATATACAACCAATACCCGCCAACTCATTATTTGATTATTTTTTTAAAATTTTCAACCTGGGATCAGGCTTCATATGCTCGGTTTTCTGCCAAGTCAAACATTTCGGAGCATTTTTGAACGATAATCGATATCTATTTTATGTGATTTATTAAATTTAATTAGAGAAAATACAGAATTCTAATATTTTAATATACAGGGTGTTTGGTTAGCGGTGTCGGAGCTTTTAAGGGCTTAAACTACAATCAATTTCATCGATAAATTACTAAAACATTTTTTTTTTGAGCCTACGATTATTAAATGGCGGCCATTTTAAAATTTCAAACAGACGAATACGGGCGCACGTGATATTTCTGGAATTATACGTTTGTTATCGGTCCTATCCTTGCAAAAAAATCTCGTTACAGAGCTCATTAGATAAGCAAACTAATTAAGCTAATCATTTGACTCAACTATTTGAACAACAAGGCTAAAATTTTTTTTTTATTAAAAATAGTAAAAAATTCACCTTAATTTTTCATTTAATTTAATTTTTCATGAAAACTAGGTCGTTAAGATAGGTTTTTGGTGTTGTTATTTGTTAGTACAGGATGTTAGCTAAAACACAACACCGTAATTACAGTTATACCTTAAGTACTTTAGGAATTAGAAGTGCTCAAACATGCACTGGATGGATGGAGGGCGGCCACTTCACTAGTCAGTACACTGCTGACATTCATTTGTTTATGGATTTTGCATCGGAAACGCTAAATGCAGCTGTTTTGGTGTATGTTTGAGCACTTGTGATTCCTAAAGTACTTAAGGTATGATTGTAATTATGGTGTTATTTTTTAGCTAACATACTGTACTAATAAATAACAATACCAAAAACCTATCTTAACGACCTAGTTTTCATGCAAAATTAAATTAATTGAAAAATTAAGGAGAATTTTTTACTATTTTTAATTAAAAAAAAATTTTTTAGCCTTGTTGTTCAAATAGTTGAGTCAAATGATTAGCTTAATTAGTTTGCTTATCTAATGAGCTCTCTAACGAGATTTTTTTTTGCAGGGATAGGACCGATAACAAACGTATAATTCCAGAAATATCACGTGCGCCCGTATTCGTCTGTTTGAAATTTTAAAATGGCCGCCATTTAATTATCGTTGGCCCAAAAAAAAAATTGTACGGTAATTTATCGATAAAATTGATTGTAGTTTAAGCCCTAAAAAGCTCCGACACCGCTAACCAAACACCCTGTATATTTAACCAATTTTGTCAGTTATACTATTTTATTGCTTAATAAAATTGTGCAATATGTTTTAACTGTTTGGCTGTTGGGACCGATTACCTTAGCCTATCTTCGCCTTAGAAAACAATTTTACTTTTATGCTCTAGAACATGAAATGCGATTTTATGTCGTCTACGCACGACATAAAGGTGCACTTTTTGAGCATGAGTAGTGAAAATAATGTTTTTCTTCGTTACGTAGGTCGTAACAACTAAACAAACTTCTAACATATCATTGAACCCCAAACAGAACACAGGTATTTTCCAAAACTCCTCCACTCACTTTAACCCCATAACGATGTAAGCGACAACAACTGTATCAAGACATATGCCCTTTCAAATCTAAAGTGAAGAGCTATGAAAAACGGCCCCAGTAACGTTCTCGCTGCACCGTTGCACCCTGATAATGGGTTTACCTTGATATGACATCAGTAACCAGAAGGACGTAACCGCCCTGGATGTGTTTGAAGCTTGTGACGTTTTGGACGTAAAGTTTGGTTCCCTCATTGTTTTTGCGACACTATATTCGGATTCTGGCCGTTATCTGTGAATTTTATGGGGATTTTTGGAAAGGCGAGTATCTGCAGATGAATTTGTATGTTTTTGGTACATTTTATAGGATGTGTGTTCCAATAAGTCTGGGATTTTGATACGAAAGAATAAACAGCATCTAAAATTACTTAAACAGAGTGTGAAGCAAAAATGTGGCGATCCAAACTAAGATTCAAAAGAGCAAGTTTGTTTTACAGGGCAGAACATTCAAATAGTGTTTTTGCCTCTTCTTTCACCGGATCTGGTGGCTTTTGATGGTCCCGTTTTATCTATTTATGGTGCTATGCGTCACTTTTGCACCTGCATACTTGTTAAGGTGCATTTAGACCAAAAGGTGCATTTCTATCCCCCACTCTACGAAATTCGTTTATTACACAAAACGTAATTCGTCGAAATTCGTTGATTTCGTAGAGTGATAGAATGAGCGAATTTTCGTTTGGTCTAAATGCACCTTTAGAACACGTTCTAAAGGTGCAGGTTGGTGTCACGACACCAACGACGACAAACGATTGGACGCAGTACCATCATAAACCTATTGAATACGATACTAAAGTTGAAACACTAATAATTTTGTTACTATAGTACAATATAGCTCCAATATATTAACAATGTGATGTGAGTGAAATGTACTTCAGTAGATACATAACTAAATACTTACCTACGCGTATAATCTGGCAAAGGGATTTATCTTCAAGGGTCGCATGTCGCTAATATACATCAAGCGTCAGGAATTTATGGATATAGATCAGACATGGTGTAGACGTGGAAATAGGTAGCTACAGGCCGGCTTAGTTATGCAGTGTGCTGTTAGTGCGAGACGATAATTATATTTTAATAATACTACGTTTACACCCTATATGCCAGAAAATACATTGGCAATGTGGTTTGATGCCAACTATGTTGTCACATAAAAGAGACGCTGATCCGGAATGACGGTTATTTAACCGTATTCCGGACCTATACCTATTGGGAATACGATTTACTAAAATTTGGTCGACAGAAAATTTAACCGAAAATTTTGTCTGGGATCCACTAGGTACGTCCTAAGTAAATCGTTAATAAGTCAAAAAGATTTATGATGGTTTAATAACTCAAACTTTGAAAACACCTTTCATATCCGTGTAATTTTTAGAAGACTCCAAGTACATTCTAACATTCATGATAATAATGATTTGTTCGATCTAGCAAGCTAACAAAATAAGATTTTTTGCCGAATGCTATGGCTATAAGCTGTGTACGTGCCTAGACATCGTATTTAATAACATAACACAGCACAGATCAGTATAGATAGCTAACGGTGGCATGGAACATGTCGCAACGTTATGGCCGATAGGCCTTTATAGTGTGACAGATGCGCGCCCTATGAGCCAGTCGCAACTTACCCGCGACTGCAGGATGAGCTCGGACATATCCGCAAAATGCCGAATTGTGCCGTTATTTCTTGTAAAAATAGGAGTGTAAATAAACATTTCAAGGACTATTGAGTCACGTACCACATGAAAGTATTGATTTTTTTAGTTATTAGTTTACAAAACCACGTATTTTTACAAATAATATAGGTATAACAACAAACCGCTGACATAAATGTCATAATGATTTTACTTGGGCGTACCAATTGGTTGAACTATTCAGTGACAAATTGTATGTGCGTTTTACATTGACGGCTTAGAATAGCAAGCAAGTTACAATTTGGTAAGCGACCGTGCAATGTATCGAATTGCTAGCGATATTCACAACCGTACTGTCATTTCTTGGTACGCCCGCTGCGAGCAGGCCGCGAACTAGAGGTACGACTGACCGTGCCGATGACAATAGGGTCGATAAATTGTTGATGTATTTGATTATATTCAATTTTTCTTTCATATTTTGACCTTTGTATCAATATCTTATCTTCATAAAGGTAAAACAATATATATAGATTATATCGCGTATTATATTATTTTGAGCCTTTTACAATAACCGTTGTCAAAGGTTGAAATTGTTTTATTTAAATATGTGACCATCGCGGAAACGGCTGATAACATTATATTTATTAAGGGTACAACCGTCTAAATAATTATTTGTTCATGTGATTCCCAGCCACAATTAAGATAATGTCGTTAATAAATTGCTTTGTTCATATTCAAATATATGTTTATAATTGACATTCTGTAGTTTATTATTTACAAACCAGATCCAACACGAAAGTAATAAAAAAGTTTTCTAATTTATTATTAAACGACATAAAATGAAAACAAACAATATAAGGACTTAACTACCCATAAATAAAAAAAATGGCCTAAATCGCCGTCAGTGGGCAAGGTACGCAGAAGGCTGGCCGCATTCCCCCGTTGTATAGCTATACTTAAACGCTGTGCAAGGTACTGGCCAGCCGTCTGGTCGCCTGAGGTCTCTCTTAGGCGAGCCGCTAGATCTTTAAAAAATCCATGTGCACTTGGCCCCCATGGCCCCAAGGTCTCCACACCAAACGCCGCAAATACGTATCTGGTTCCTAAAGCAGCATATTTGCGGCGCTTGAGACTTTCGGCTAATGATGCCGCGGCGCCAGCAGCAACGCCGGTGACCGAAACATGGGACGGCGCTAGAGTGTCAACGCAGGTGGCGTCCCAAACTAGCGGCCGGCCCATGCTCCAGGGCACCAGCGTCATTCCGTCAGGCCTCTTGCCGTCGTCCCTGGCCAGACCGTTGGGCTCTAGGACGGCCGGTATTTTCGCGCTAACAAGGGCGCGACGGATAACATAATGTTTATAAAGATTAGATACATCGTACAATGCGATATTTTAATCTGTATTTATTTCTTATAAAATGATAGATTGATTTTAATGTTTTTCTTAATATTTCGGCCTTATCAAATATCTACGGATAATAATTTATCGACGTAGCCTCCTCTCTAGTGCCGCATCATATGGTAGCGCTTTAGCCAATCACAGCGTGGCAAAGGCCCGACCTCGGAGACACCGAGACTCATTACAATTTCGCTTCGTTACAAATCTCTCTCTTTCATATATCTATGTAACACAGTTTACGAAGCACAATACTCAACATCAATTCCTAGATATTTCCCCCATTCCTCGCAATCAATGTGTTAACTGTTAACACTATAACCCCCTTATTCATAAACGTTTGTTAGCTTCGCAAGCCGCTAATAATTGTTTGTCCCTTTCGGTCTTAACAATTTGTCCATAAGAGCAAAAGGGACAAACAATTATTAGCGGCTTGTTAAGTTAACAAAGGTTTATGAATAAAGGAGTTATAGTTTTTAAGCTAAGGCTAACCGTATTCACTCCATATTCACCTCTCATTCCTTAGTATAGCTCCGTTCCTATAACTCTTACGTAAGAACAGGTGTACGGCTGGCTATGGTAATTCACATTATTAGTATGATTAGTATGATGATGGTTGTGACACTGTGCGAAACAAGTGACTTAAAAAGAGGGTAGATCGCTACGCTTTGTGGGTAGACCACAACTATAACTCGCAGTTCGTCAGTTAATCAATATTTGCAACAGTGCCGAAATGTCGGGTGCTCAATAATTCAAACTTACATGGTATATATCCTGTTTTTAGGCATACTAATAATGTGTTGACACGCTCACTGTCCTAACCTGACAGGAGACCGTACGACTTTGTAACAAGGACTAAGGTAGTGGTCGTTTCGACCCGCCGCTCGCGGCCGACAGCGAGCCGTCGCCCACGGCGTCCGAATGGTGTGTTCGGGAATACTCGGGAGTGGTCGTGGGCGGCTGGTCGTTTCGCCACGGCCTAACCAATCTAACCATGCCCGACATGTGCGTCACAGAGAGTGAATAACCACGACGCGTCTGCAATCTCCACAATCTTTGCCCCCGTCTTTGACAAACATCCGCCAGATATGAGGGTCTTCAATTACACGACGGAAGGTCGGAGAGCGTTAATTTGTAACTTTGGAATAATGCAATTAGATCCTTGGGCCCGAGATATGCGAGGTTAATTCTGTTTTGGTTATTAGTAAGCGGTTAATAGGGTTAATGTGGCTAGTTTGGGATATTTAATTGATTTAATGCTGAAATAAGAGGTATTTTAAAACAACTTCAAAAAAGGTTTCGAGAATCTTGAACCGATTTTTTTTTAATCTACGCGTATAACTCCTAGAAGCTCCCATTGGTACCAAGTTGGGGTCTGATAAAATAATAAATATATTGGGACATCTTACACAATTCGACCAAGTAACACGGTAAGCTCAATTAAGGCTTGTGATGTGGGTACCAGGCGACGATATATATAATAGATAGATACTTAAATACATAGACAGCCATGGACAAGAAACAAATATTTGTGATAAATAAATACACAAATAATGACCTCGTCGGGATTCCAATCCGGAACCTCCAGCTTCGTAGGCAGGGTCACAACCAACTAGGCTACGGAGGCTGATAATGGGATCTTGGAGAAATCGATTGAAGTCGGTTTTTAAAATTTTTTAACAAACAAAAAAACAGTCTAATTCAGAACCTTCTCCTTTAAAGTCGGTTAAAAACCAGAATACTTCATTTTAGAGGACTTCTTATAAACATAAATTTTGTAAATCATCTACACAGATTTTTAAAGCAATATTTTTCAATGTGAAGGTGCGTTTAAACCAAAAGAACTTCGCTGTTCTAGCGCCCGTTCTACGAAATCAACCAATCACGTTTTGTTTACCGATCGAATTTCGTAGAGTGGGAGGTTAGAACAGCGAATGCTCTTTTAGTTTAACCGCACCTTAAGATTCTTCGTATCGTGAAGAGTTGATTGATTGTAAGGAGTTCTCGAGTGAAGTGCACACAGCATCAGTTATTTATTGCATCGGCATCCATTTTTGAACATTGTCAAATCTCTTTCGTGCCGTGACTTAGCGGAAACTTGTACTTACTACACTTTACTACTACACACTATACTTACAGTAAAAATATTTCATTAATTTTATTTATGCTTGCTATTTAATATCTTATTTGATATCTTTATTGGATGAGGCGTTATTTGATATCCGTGTCGTAGACACTGACGCTCCCTCTTACATCTCACGTCCGGTAGCAGCCGTACTTAAATCCGCCGAAGAGGAAAAGAAACGAAAATATTTGAACTCTTGTGAAAAACGGCATGCGACATTTACTCCCCTTGTAACATCCGTGGATGGGATATTCGCATCTCAGATGTCCGCTTTCGTGAAACATCTCGGCGAAGCAATCGCTGATCGTTGGGACAGATCCCTCAGCGTAGTAATGGGCTGGCTTAGATCGAAAATTATAATTTCCATACTCCGTGCTACAAGCATGTGTATTCGGGGTACGCGCCACAAATTTAACTCCATCAAAAACTTCTTTGGCCTAAGCGACGGCGCAGCCCTACCCAATCTTTCCTCTACCTGACCTAATATCTCCATCAGTGCTTGCGTGATAACTATTTATTTATTTTTCTTAAATTACCCTTTATGTTACTATATTTTTGTTAATAAATGATTTGATCTTTAAAAAAAAAATAAAGAATTGCTAGAAAAAATTTAATATCTTATGCTTGCTTGCTGAATACATCTTTATAATAATGAACACTTTATATGTACTGTATTCTGATGTATGATGCTTAAACTATTTCGTTTGTAAATAAATAAACGAAAGGACTGGAAAGCTGGGATTACAGACAAATTGAGTAAATAATAACTGTAAGCACGGTTCAGGTACACCGATTGTAAAACAAAGGCATCTAAATAAGTAACCACCTGTCGAAATATCTGGCCTCCAACCTCCAACATATTGAAAAAGCCCTGAAAAACCTATCACATGGGTCGATAGCAAATTAGTAAATATGTAGTTAAAAGAATAATATGGGACTTGTTGTCTGAAATAAATAAATTGATTATTATTTATTTATTATTGAAGAAAGATCTTTAATGGAAACAAAACTTAACGTCACAATTTTTGTGTTCCGTTACGAAATTAAATTGTGTCAAAAAACTTTTGGTAGTACCTTTCTTTAATTTGCTACCTTTTTCTACAGCCAAGGGTTGTCGGAATAGTATACCATACAGTTTGTATGACTAACAATGGACACGATTGTTATTTATATTTTGATTAAGCCCTTAACTTTGCACAATTCTATTTCAATCTAATTACACTATTTGAGAAATACACCTAAAGCCGCATTTCCGCTTAGTGTCCTGAGCAAGACTTCGTTCGTTCTTGGGCAGATGAAAACAGGATTTCATATAGGTAGTAAAATTTTCATTCGTCAGCCCACGAGCTCGCTCAGAACAGTCAGAACACTACCTGGAATCGCGGCTTCAAGGTGCATTTAGACCAAACTAGCATTTGCTCATTCTATCCCCCACTTTACGAAGTTCGTTCGTTACACAAAACGTGATTCGTCGAGATTCGTTGATTTCGTAGAGAGGGAGATGGAATGAGCGAATGCTCGTTTGGTTTAAATGCAACTTTAGATATTGCACTCACTAAATCCCTTGTCTTTGGCTATACTTATTGTACACAATCTCAGCCGCTGTTAGTGTGCACACGCCCGAACCCCGTAGCACATCAGTTATTTATTGCGCTGGCAACGATTCCTCAACATCGTCATATCTCTTACGCGCCATTACTCAGACATCGGCGACGCGGGCGCATCAATTATGTAGCCTTTATGATTTTGTAATGGGGCTAGAAGAGATTAGAAGGGGGTTTTGGGGTACAATATTGTTGAAAATATATTTTTAACAATATTTTCTTCAGTTGCGATAGACAGCGAAATTTTATTTACTCATGAAATATAACGATGATAGCGAATTATATCGTGTAAATAAATTAATTACATCTCGACCTTTCATAATTGACAGGGTTCGTGGTCTACCCTAGCTATGTACAAGTTGCAGAACATTCTCGAAATTGCGGGAATATACTCGGAAATTTCCGAGAATTTTCATGAGAATTTGAGTGTAAGTTCCCATTGAGAATGTTTCCATGAGAACTTATAAAAATGTGCTACAAATAATTATTTTAAATCGTAAATAAGTAAACAAGGCAGTAAATATAACTCATAAGGCATGTATCTAGTGCGGTCTTGGCTTGATTAGATAATTTGTTAAATTTAGATTCCTGAGAACATTCTCGATGCAAGTTTCGAAACTTATAAAACTTCTCCTCGGTACAATGCTAGTCTACCCTATTCATTTTTTTTATGTTGAACAGATGCATTATTTAAGAAAGTTACCTATCACCGTCTATAAATCTGGATATATTTTACTTTGCCTGATGTGATCTCGCCTAAACCTGCTGCCTGCTGCTGCCTAAACCACTCGGCCACTCCAGCCATGGTTTAGGTATCAGCGGCGAGAGCAGAGGACGTGGGTTCAAACCCCACCCTCGGCGTTGGTATCGTCGGCATTTATTCTTTGGCGTATTACATCTAATATTTTAAATAATTTAATGATGTGTACATATTCCGTATTAAGATGAAACGTTAACTGCATTTGCGTAGATACCCATTTGTTTGTGTAACTCGCCTGCAAAACCCTTTATTAGCAAAAAAAAAACAAAGGTGAACGCTTGAAATGAAAATATGAACCATCTGTAAATGCAATTAGTCACTAAAAGGATACGTCGAATTTTCCTCCTCTATAATTTTCAATAACAAAAACGGCCAATAAATTAATCAATACCAATGAAGTTCACAAAATAATTAAAGTAAAGCAAATAATATGTCATGATCCACACCATTAATTAACAATACGTAGACCGTATCACCAACACATAAGGTCTACTCCTGGTCAGTAAATAATGTCCATGTTAGTAAACTATATTCGGAAGGAGGTCAACTACCGATCTCGCAGACTGAACGGCGTCACGACGACCTGTGTTACCATCAGTGTCCTTACTATGAACTGTTTTCGTGAGTTTAACTGTACCGAGAGCGTTATTTACTTTCAGTTAATTTTGCTGGTGGTAAGACCTCGTGCAGAGTCCGCTCGGATAGCTACCACCGTCTTACCCGTTAACCTGCCGCTAAATAGCAGTGTTTGCACTGCTGTATTTCGGTTTGGGGGTAAGATAGCCGATGTAATTACTGGCATAGAGGCAGTCCATCTAAGTCCTGCGGGTAGGCAGCGCATAGGCGATTTTTTGATCGCTATATCCATGGGTTGGTATGGTTCCTGCTTTCCATAAAGTGGGCTGAGAGCTCAGTTGTTTACCTTCGTCACATTAAAAAAAATCCCGCTCATGCTCGCGTTGGTGAGAGCGAAAGGGATAGAAACCAATGAGTTAAAATCACGCCGCACAAAGATTGGTCTTTTCAACCGAATTCATAACAAGGTTGTAGTTTGGAACCTCAGAACTTCCGATTGGGTGACCGATTTCCAAGATCTCATCATCACACCCCAACTCCATGCTAACAGGACCATCTAGGTTTATTTTGAAGTCGGTTAGTAAAAGTATTATCGGAATCGATTGGCGTAATACTGAGTCATTCGTCCATTTGTCGCACATAATATGCTTAATGTAAATTTATGACCCATGGATTCCATGGTTAGAACTAGACCTAATTAAAATTGACCAATAAGTAAGCGTCAACTTTCAAATAAAAAATCGTCAAAATTGCTTCACTCAGTCGAAAGTTTCTATAGTTTAGTAACAGACATAAAAACAATACATTCTAATTTAGAACCTCTTTTTTTCGGAGTCGGTTTCCACTTGTCAAGCATCAAGAACGATTCGCAAAAATATTTAATGGTCATGGATACTGTGACAGCGGACTCGTAGTAAAGTTGCTGGGATTACATAAGCATGTTAATATGTCACAGTTTTATGGGATCCATAAAAGAGAGATGTCAGCTTTGTGTATCATATTAAGGAGATCGTTAGGGATACTGATAGTAACCTATATATATTTAGTTGCATACATACCGAGTGGTGATACCATAGTACATTGTGCATCAAGGGAGGTAAGTACGGAATTACTAACGAGAGTGTTAGAAGCCAGACGCTGTAGGTGGAGGGCTCTTAATCACTCGAGTTTAGTATTCCGCTTACCGACCATGATGCATACAATGTTTTTCATTACACTTGCCGACAAAAAAATAAGTTTTAAGACAAAATATTATTAGATGACGTACTGACATTTCTATTACTCCTTAGGGAATTTCACTTTTCTATTACTCCCGCCACAGAATTAATATATGACATCTGTGACTCCCGCTATGCATGCAAGCAATGACGCGCTTAGACAGCAAGTGTGACGAAAAATAATATTAAAGAGGTGAGGCACAAACTGTACGATATGACGCGTGACCAAGGATAGATCATATCTAGCACAGCAGATCAGGATTGCCATTTAAAAACAGACGTTTTTAAATATGCACATACAATAGTAGTTGCGTGAGTCCATCGAGGAAACATTCAAACCGTTTTCGACTGGCAACACCAATGCTCAATTTACCTGTCAACGTCGCATTACACCCCTTCCAAGTATACCAACATAACCGAGCACACAGACTATGCCATTAAAGTCCTTATTGTTAATAAAATAAGGGATTACACATGGCAAAATTAATGTGGTTATACCATAAATACACAATGAGTCGGTAAACTTGTTAGCGAGGTGTGGTAATAATTTGTTTTTGCTTAAATAACATACATTAACAAAGCTAAAGTTTAATTTCTTACTACGCTCGTCGTACAAATTAATACCATTTTCTGTGGTGAAGTCGACGATAAGTAGCAGAATCTAAGACTCAGCATTATCTTGCTAGTTATAAAGATCGTATATTTGCAAAGCTAATACGCATTTAACACGTTGAATGCCAAGAACCACTAAAGTGGTCGAGTTGGCATGCTTACCATACCAACAACCTTTAAAGTCGTCATCGAGTATGCTTGTTAAGGTTTATTTTTATTTTTCATCCGTCTTTTTTTGTAGAGATACTGGCGTGTATGTTTAATGTGCACATTTAGTTACTTATTAAAATTAAATGGGTAAACTTAAGTTACAATGCACGCGGCATTTTTTTTTCTTGTAACGTTGTTTATCTACCTTAGTCTGTCTATCTGATTCAACGGTATACAAACTTTAAATCCAGACAAATATTTTTCAAAATGCAGAACTTTTTAAATAAAATAGCCCAGCCAACAAAACATTTCAAAGAGCCATCTCTTAACAAATATTCAAGGGAAAAATACGGCTTGTTTGCACAACAGACGACATTGGTCCGTCGTGGGATTTCGTGAACTGTGGAAGGTTTATAATGGAATTCTTTGATATAATATTTATTGGAAAGTTGGATTATACGGCTCTAACGTGCACCGCTGATGAAAATGTCAAATGTCCTATCGTAAATAAAGCGCACGGAAAATAGTTACCTACTAAGAAGTAAAGGTTTTTTATGTCTTAGTTTAACTAAGATAATAAAATTGTGAGTTGTTCAACTAACAGATACTTTTTTTAATCAAATAATGGAACGAACGGCAAAAAATATAAAAATGAAAACGTCTATGGTTCACCTGATTAGTAATAATGTATTTTTATTTTATTTTTGAGGAACAACTCAAATTGTTTTTTTAGTTGTATTATTTTTTAAGCAGTAAACTACTATGTATATAAATTTCAATATTAGATATCATATACCAAAGAATAAATGCCGATGTTTAGTTTTAAGACATGGCGTTGACGTCAATAAGGTAAACATTTTAAAGTAGTAAAAGTAGAAAAACATTTATAAAATCCAGAACCAATCCATCCGCTGTTTCCCACAAATTAAAGGCTCTCCCCATTTTTGTCACCTTTGTAAGGTCGTCAACCGTAATTCGCAGCTATGGCGGCGATGACGGTGCGTTTGACAGTTCGTTTAAAAGTCCGAACCGAGGTGTTTCGCCGTTTAATTAAGCCATTTTCGAATCCCGGCGAGGACATTATTTGTGTATTTATTTATCACAAATATTTGTTCCTTGGTCATGGCTGTCCATGTATTTAAGTATCTGTATGTATCTATCTATTTTATATATCGTCGCCTGGTACCCACATCACACGCCTTAATTGATCTTACCGTGGGACTAGGTCGATTTGTGTCATATGTCCCAGATATTTATTTATATGTCGTGAAAACGAGTGATTCCGCCAGAAATTAACCTATTACAATCCACTTAGTTGTTTCTTTGATGTCATAACAAAAACACATTACCCCAAATTGCATGAACATTGTCAATGAATCACTCTAGATGGCGCTGTTTATCAAACTTCAGAAGGGCTGAATCATAGTTCTGAGTAACGCCCTTCGAAAAACATAATATAATTATCATGATCAGTATTGTAACTTTTAACTTTAAAGGGCTCATTACAACTACTCACTACTATAGCGACATATTATATATTTATTTATTTATATACATTTATAGCTCTCCGAATCGCTAAACTGAAGTGGCAGTGGGCGGGGCACATTGCTCGTAGAACCGATGGCCGTTGGGGCGGGAAGGTTCTTGAGTGGCGGCCATGTACCGGAAGGCGTAGCGTGGGTAGGCCCCCCACAAGGTGGACCGATGACCTGGTCAAGGTCGCAGGAGTCCGCTGGATGCGGGTAGCGCAGGACTGGTCATTGTGGCAATCTTTGAGGGCGGCCTATGTTCAGCAGTGGACGTCTTTCGGCTGATATGATGATGATGATGATGACACGTTAGTTCACAGTCTTACACCCAATGAATCATAGGATCATACCTAATGGTTTGAAGAACTTTACTTAGGAACGCTCTTATAGAAATATTCGGAAAATGCGTGTTTTGGACGCTGAGATTACATACAGTTTGTCACTTTATTAATAAAGACATTTTCAAAATTAAAACGAGAGGTAACCTAACCTCTTATTTTCAAACAGTGGAATTTTGTATTAATTCGTTGGTTGACAACCAATAGCTCACTAAGTAACAAATGTCTCGTATCACAGTTTTGATTAAATAGGACGCTGCTAAGAGCAGTGATATGTTTTATAGTATGTTACACAAATTAAACCCAAGCAAGACGGGCAAGTGACTACGCATTATAAAAGGCAAAATACTGATAATGTTTACATTGCTATTTCGCCCTACAAGACCCTTTGAGTTCGCGGAAAAACTGCCCTAATGTCGTAACTCATGCCATAGTTATAGTGATTATTTGCAACGCTGGAAAATAAAATGGCTTATGAGTCATTTATTTAATTAGATAGCCGCCAAAGTTTTTTTCTTTGGGCCGATCACAACTATTTTTAGAAGGAAGTGACACTTATCAACAAAATTTCGAGACCGTTTTCGAAAGGCAACTTTCTATGGGATGCAGCCTTCATGTTTTATTTTTTCGTAGATTATAATTTTTCGTAGATAATAACCTATTAGTTTCTTAAAAGTTCTACGGAAACTTATTTCCAGTCATCTTCGAACTTAAACCGAAAACATGAAACTATCCAAACTACTTGCTACCTAAAGGTGGTCGTGTTGACCCGTCTTCGGAACTACAATTTGTCAAGGGAATAACTAATACTTAAGTTTTAATGGACGGAAAGGCGTTATCGATCTGTCCACCTGCCTTTCTGCCTGTTTGTCGAAATCATTATGCCCGATAATTTTGCTAAAGAATATCTAATGGATTAATGATATGTGAGTGAGTTTCGTCATTTGCCATAAAGCCGCTTTGTCAGTTTATTCATATGAAGATACAAGGAAATCTCGTCTTTATGGCAAGCGAAGCGACAAAGTGGGACGTTTTACTAAAAACTAACACATATACTCGTATAGTTTTGGAACACTGCTACGGATGATACGGCTGCTTTTAAGCCAGTGCCTTAACGTGTTTATAAAATATGAGATGCCCACGGAAAAAGCATAATAATGTTGCCACCGAAGTCACGGCTGTTAAAACGCTCGGAGAAATGCCCAAATCTTAACATGAACCTGAGCTAATGCGAAACAAACCGGAAGCCAAAGAAACAATGGCGGCCGGTTCCGTTTCCGTTGCCTAACAACACAGTGTAAAGTATTCACATTTCGGATGCCTGTATAATTTTAATGTCCCGTGCGAGCACGGCCGCAGATTTAATTTCGCGTTAAATGGTCGGGCGTAAGAAAAGAGCGTTTTGCGGATCGGAATAAATACGATTGATGGTGGTTCACCATTTTTCATCACTATTAACCAAATGATACGCTAGCTGTTAGAACAATCAGATACAATAATGTGATAGAACGCCTATATAGATCTACTTCTGATTATTTTAATATAGCCTTATAATTATAAGTTACGTAAATTGCGCAGGTGACAATTTCATCAAGTTTGCTAGAAAAAACGCTTATAAATTGTACATGCGTTAGGTCCCACACAAGTTCACATTTAGGTTCCAACAGTTTTTCATTGTAAATATGTGAATAGTATTAACCTTTAGTATGCGTTACTGTCAAGCAGTTAAATCAAAATTTAACTTTGATGGCTATTGCGTAAAATTTTAATGTAATGGAGCAGATCTGCTACTAAGCATACGAAAGGTTATCTGACGTACATTTTTAAGTTCATGAAAAGTAACGCAGCGCACAGCAGACAGTAAATATGTCGATTTAAAAGTTGCTTGGCCCATAGAACGTAACATTTTCTTTTGAGTGAAATGTTCCTGAGCCTCCTAATCCTAACTACAACGATATTATGCCCCAAATGAGCATGGAGGCTGATCCCAGTGCCCGCTACCGCCTCCGCTGCCTTTTACGTCTCGTATTCCGCTATCTCTTATGTCTCGCGTTCCGCTATCTCATATAAAACATAACATTTTCTCGTAAGTGGAGTGTTCCTGAGCGTTCTAACGACAACGTTATTAGGCCTGAAATACGTAACTGTTACATTTAGTGGGACGCGCAATGGAAATCGACTTCGGATTTAAGAATCATTTTTGCTATTCAACATTTCAAATTCAAATTATTTTAGTGTAACCAAGGGACACATATATGATTAGTATTATAACATAAATATAACTCATGAAATGAAACTATGAAAACGGATAAACACGCGTATATTAATTAATTTTAACTTCATTCCGACGTTTCGAACACTTTACAGGGTTCGTGGTCTGCGGATGACCACGATGATGCGGATTTCATAGTTTTATCCTCGCGGTAACCGAAGAAAATATTATAAGTATAACTAACAAAATTATGGAGTACGTACTAATTAAAATACAAGAACTT
>JALPQI010025745.1:0-20485 GCA_025490895.1 Thaumatotibia leucotreta
ACAAAATTGTTCCAATTTGACGTACCTACTTGGATATTTAATTTAATAGCACCATGTAAATCTTGTTCACGTTTTTCCTTTTGCCTGTTATACCACTCAATCCCTGTTATGTTTAAAATGTTTAAATCTCCTCCATACTAATTACAGTGCCTAGCGATTTGTAGTCTGTAAAATTATTTATTTATTTATTATTTCATTTTAGACAGGCAGCTAAAGCTGGTACGTCTAAATCATAGTTCACATAACACGATTTCACTGTTTGGATAGTTTATCAAGCCTATTTTTGAACTGATTAACACTGGTCTAGTTCACAACTTCAGAGGGTAATTTGCTCCAAGTCCAAGCTTGTACTATTCTGTTTGCAATGAAATTTTTTCCTGTATTTGTTTTGTTGTTACTAGATAGATTATTTACAGAAAACAACCGTAATATGTTTTTTTTCTAAAATTGGGCCATTCATCCGTCACTGTGCAATAACACCCCTGTTTACCCTATTCACAAATACTAGCCAATTATTCTCACTACACCTAACTGGTATAGATTACCAGATAACAGGAAATTTAGGGTTGTGTCCGACACCTCGATACCAATTTAGAAGGGACAGCAATAGACGCGTGGCAGGTTTATCTCTGCAATAGAGAGGCGATTAAAGGGTTCAACCCTCGTCAATTACGTGAATATCTATTGCTGTCACGTTTGTTTATTGCACCAACGAGTGAAATAACATGATCCAAAACACGAATATTCATTAGTTAGGCTAATGAAAATTTCCTAACGTACCTCACTTTTTGTCACCTTGCCTGCTTTTGGCCGCTCTTCTGCCGAATAGCGTGATAATGAACTATGTCACGAAATATACCGCCATGCACACATTCTGGAACTGAATGTTTACCGCGAACCACGATGGAGGTGTTGTGTCTATTCCACTTGCAAATTCATACATAAGTGTGATAGGGCGGCAACACATCCATCGTGGTTTGTGATAGTCCCTCAAATCATAACCGAAGTAGATAACTCTTCGTTAACACAAATCAATTTAATGCGGTAATTTGATTTGTTCTACAATAAATAAACCGGCCAAGAGCATGTCGGGCTATGCTCCGTGTAGGGTTCCGTAGTTATTCAAAAACGGCTGGGCCCGTTATGTTCGAAATAGTTTTATTTTAAAGTATTCTATAAGGCCCACTTTTCATGATTTTTTTCATATAGTTTGGACCTACGAATCAAAAGTTAGAGGGAGGGACACAATTTTTTTTTCTTCTGGAGCGATTATATCCGAAAATACAGACTTTAGAAAAAAACATTCTTTCAAGACCCTCATTCTTTTTAAAAGACCTATTCAATGATACCCCACACTATAGGATTACAGCGAATAAAAAAAATTATCTCCACTTCAACAGATGGGGAGAGTAGGTACCCGAAAACGTTTTTTTTTCTCGTTTTTATTATACCGCTTTGTTGGCATAATTAATATACCAAATTGCAGATTTATAGTACTAACGGCCACTGAGCTATGCTGCGGACAGACGTTTTGCCGTTTTTTGCCATTTTGGCTACGGAACCCTAAAAACACGAAGCGGAATGGTTGTCAACCATGACTCTTCTTGAATAAGTACTCCAATTCCCACAAATACAGTTCCCACCACACGTCACACGGGCGATTTACACCGCGCTAAACTAACTGTGATTTAGCGGATGATAAATCATTCTGACCTAAAAGAAAAAGGTTGACGCGATACGATCAACGCTAGACGAATCTTGCAAATAAAGAATTCGAAGAGATAGATATACATACCTACTACTTAACTACTGGATAATAGATCTACTTGGAAATACCTAATACCTAACAAGGGATCAGTTGATTAAGACCGTGTCCTTAGTCCTTACAATAGCAAGTTTAATCCGAGATAACTGGAAAGTTCTCTATACTAAATATGTCCATATAGTATGAATATTGAGGTCCATTTGAGAAGTGTCTTTTCAAAAGGGCTTATTTCCACTTTGTCAACAGGGTTTATTTTTTCTGTTTTCATAAGAGAAATAATACCTATTGACTAAGTGGCAATAAGCCCTTTTGAAAAGACTAGTCATACAGGGTGTAAGTCTAATACGGGTGAAGCTCTTAAGGGGTGTTAGTTTAGGACATAATAAATACATTTAGATAACTTTTACTTAAAATTAGGGCAATAAAATTATCCATACAAAATCATTCGGCGCGCAATGTAGAGATTGTAGAGCAACACACTCAAGTTAAACGCTCGTTGACAGCTAATTTCTAAAGCAGATGACATAACTGCCATATCAATAACAAATGTTTGTACCTAAATTGCTGCTCCGAAAATAAAAATGTGTGTGGGGTCGTAATTAAAAACAACTGGTAATCCATGATTACTATACCTCGATATTTTTCTAGCAGGAACAAATGATTGACACAATTAAACATCGACATAACTGTTTATCGATAAATCTGTTGGTCGATAAATACATTTAATTAATAAATAATGTGCCGTAACTTAGGGATAAATTAACAGAAAGCAAATCATATTCAAAACGATACATTATTTTTCTTATCTGTTGTATTGAGTACTCATTAAAAGACTAATAAAATAATTATACTCTTAACGCCGTAGGAAATAATTTTTATGAAGTATTAGATATTTAAAACAAAGCCTAAATAGGTCCTGTATTTCATGGTTACCTTATTTTACGAAGTTAATATCTTTATGAGAATAGGGGTGTACTCATCGATAACAATTATGTCGATGTTAAATTTTGTCAAACTCTCGTTGCTGCTAGAAAAATATCGATTACACTGATGAATTTCGTGCCAGGTTTAATTGATCGCCCGTATTAGATTTACAAGCGGTATATCACAACTACTTACTTCAAATAGTACTTGCTTGTATTACTCGTTGATCGTATCTGTGATTGGTAACGAGAGAACGTTTTAGTTAGGTAAAGGTAGTTAGACTAATTAATCTCAATCAGAACTTCTCATGTTATATATGTATCGTTGAGTAAACCTCAGCCGAATTAATTAAATCATATCAGATGCCTAGGTATTAATTCGATGCGGTAATTTATACATCGTATATATTTGCTCACTAATCTCTAGGATCTTTAACAACATGTATAAACAAAGCATACATTACATTCATACCCTAGCAATTTTGACATGAATAAACACAACATTTGAAAGATATGCCTGCTAAATTTAATCCCATTTAGTAATTGATTTTTAAATATTAAGCCGCGTTGTCACTTAGTATTCCTTCGTTCATCGGCAGATGAAAACAGGATTTCACATAGCAAAACGTTCGTTCATCAGCCAACGAACAAGCGAATGCTCGCTCAGAACATTAAATAAAAACGCGGCTTTAGATAGTCTTATAGTCTGAAGGTTAGCTTTTAATCTGTAGTAGGCACGCTCGCCATCAGATATATCGTAGCGCCCGAAGCGCTCAAAAATATCTGAACACGCCGCTATCGTTATGACAATAAAGGCGTGTTCTGAAATTTTTGAATCCTGACGCTACGATATTACTGATAGCGACTGTACTCGAAAGGTAACGCCTCCTTCAAGTTAAGAAAATGTACCCCGATAAACAATGATTGGAGCATTATTCATGAAGTATCGGAAGCATCCAGCTGTAGCCGACATTGAAACGTTCAGTTATCCGCTTCGCTGGTCACGCCTGAGATAATCTAGTGGCTTGGGCCCGACAGTATGCTTAACGCTGTATTTATTTACTTTTGTTTATCATAAATATAGCACCCTGACCCCACACTGTAGTTTTTCAATACTCAATCTTTATTGCACTTATGTGGTTTACAAGGTGTTACACAGCAAGTTACAGAGACATTATAACCCTGTTGGGCACGGCAATTTTTATGTCGAGAAAGGGAGGCTTATAATTAAAGTAAATGGTATTCTCCTGATATCTACGGCACAATTTAAGTGGGTACTAATTAAATATTGGAACTATGTTATTGTTATTACATGATTTTTTTGTTTAGTATGTATTTTTTGGGTTTAGATTTTTTCATGCAACCTAATTAATTGTATAATAGACTAATAAGGCCTAAAGTTAAGTTTACTTTTGTATTATGTATTATTTTTATGGAATATACGTCATACTTACATACTCTATCACAAAGATGAACAAATGTATAAAAAAAACCTATACCAGACTCTTAACACATTGAGCGCGGGGAACTCCCGAGGGGAGTTCTCTGTGGGAGGTCCATTTTCGCTACAAAGCGGAAAAATCACGGCATCGGCTACGAGCGTAGCGCGTAGCACTCGTCCGCAATGAAAGTGTTAAGGGACTGCAGTATGGGGTTCTTCAAAAAAGGATTTGCATAATATGAATCCCCTGAAGTGGCAGGCATCCGTAGGCTAGGATAGCCGCCTACAATCAGGCAGCCCGTATGCTTGTTTTCCACTGTCGTAGTATGAAAAATACAATACAATGTTATGTACATTAAGTACCGTATAATCTATTTAGTACTTTGTAGTAGACATGTTAGTTTTCGTAAATTTTATTTTTAATATTAAATCTTAAATCAGATTGGAGAAAATATTATTTAACGTGAAATAAAGTAAAAAATGCCGTGGGACATTTTACGTAGCCGGATTAATAGGAATTAGGTATTTAGTCTAATGTGTAAGAGTAATGTGTAGTGTACTTTAACACACTTACCTAAGCCAGCGGAACAAGTTTGAAACTGGGAATTAACTCTATGCATATTTAGTATTCTATACATTAACATGGCCTAACCTTTAACCCTTTATAGGGCACCGACAAAAACGACCATTCTATATCACTATCTTTTTGTAAAATGAAAAATCAATGAAAGTTTCTAGTTTACTAACTCTAAACCAATGTGAATTCGGTCTAATTTTCACTTATACCAGGAGAACGCGATGTCATCGAGAAAAAGTCAATTGAAATCTAGATGGAAAGGAGTGACAGTGACATTGATTATTTCTGTAAAAACCCGAAATAAACTAAATTTTTATATATTCCCAAAAAAACTTATTTTTTTCCGACATTTTCAACGCTAATCTTTAACCTTGACTGTAACTATGGGAAGTTAGATATAAGATAACCTACTTAAAGCTAATAAGAACCGTTAAACTTTTTGACGACCCGTCAAATACAAAAGCTGACAATCAAACATCATCAAAGTGCAGTCTCCAAAATTAATTTCAACATTATGCACGAGCGGGTAATACCTAGGTCTATGTACATTGCTCTGTGGCCCGTGATTTATAAGCGACCTTAGGCGTTGATCGTACGGTGCTAATTAGGGCATGATTTGACTTTAGAAAATCCCGTGATTGCATACATTTGAATCCCGGGATTACATGCTCTAGTGCTGATATAATCGTATCTGTCATTGGCGTTTAAAAAGTGAACTATGTATATGTAATTCACATCATGCTCTATATAAACATCGAGAAGTACCCTTATCTGTAAAATGTACTAGCTACTTATATTCTCAAATAAATGATACATTTTCAAGCTTTTTTTTTTATTTTTAATTCGGCCATTACGCCCCATTACCCTTATCCTACTGTAATTTGGGCCGTACCAAAATTGGGGCGTTCATTTTACTTTGCTCGAGAACAGAAATATGGATCAGAATAAGTATAATAAATTATCCAACTTCATGGCAAACCTCAAAGACTATGCTTCCTTATTTTAGATAGGTACTAGTAAATATATACAATGTATATTGGAATAAAATATTACTTATCTGCGCATTTTCGTGAGAAGAAGTCCAAAAACTTTTTTTTTGTTTAAAGTAGGTACCTAAATATAAAATTGGTCCTACTCAAAATCACGAACTTTTTCTATCCTTCTAGGAGGAAAAAAGTTCACCTTTTTGTTTTCCATTTTTACTAGACTGATATTCTGAGTAGAAATCACATAAAATATAGCTACGGTAGGTAGGTGTCAACAAATTGTTCTTGAATTTCTTTTCGTGAAAATGCCCAGATAGTAGTTTGTTAACGGGTAGAACGAAACCACAAAATTCGCCGAAATTAGAGCCCTGGGGAATATTTACCTATGTCATCTGTTTAGTGTTGCACATATTAAACGCTTTATTATAATCAAATCAGTTTGACAGCTGTTTACGACAGAAAATTTGCACGATTTATAAATACATAGTTAAACTCGCGTTACCTAATTAATTATTTGGTCACGCGCACATATTTCGGAGAGTCTAGGTCTCCATTGTCAAGCACTAAACCCGCAACTATTATTCGTTCTAGGCTTATGATAATTATCTAATCGTTTGTCGTCGTTGCCGTCATGTTCTGACAAGTATACAAGTGCGAAAGTGACGCGTAGAACGATAAATGGATAAAACGTGACGATCATAAGGCTGGTTCCTGTGTCACGCGGACTGCCCGCGCAGATCTCTGCGCGCGGAGCAAATATATATTGAATCAATGGCGCGTTTCAGACTGCGCCGGTCTGAAACTCGCCAGTGAGTCCAACCAGCCTAAGCCATCTGGGCGGCACGAACTGCCGACCACCGCGCGGGTCGATGGATCCGTTGAGATAAAACATGCTGCAAGTGATATTGCGCCGGCACCGAAAAAAACTCGAAGAAAAACACGGACATGCGGGTCTGCCATTGAATTCACTATTTCCACAAAACTATCATCATTAAAACGGAAATTAAGACGGGATTACCGGCTTCTATGCCGTTGGCACAACCCTACCCCGTTCTAGTTGAAATTACGAACGTCCTCAATCGCTTCGTATTTGTTCCGTATCTGGTTGCGTCGTACCTGTACCGTACGCGTGGTCGACCTCAGAAGAGTTGTCTGTATTCACTGTATCCATATTCTTGACACTTCGTATGTCCTCTGATAGTCTTTGGGCTAATGTACGTTTTCTCCTATAGGTATATGACTTTCATATTTTAGGGGTAGGTATTATGTCTGACGATAGTTTCAATTCAATTATATGATTTGAGCTTCCAAATGTATGAAGTGTATCTAAACAAAATGCATATTTTCCTATGGGTGCCTAAAAAACTGTAGTACCTATTAACATGGAACAAATTTAGATATAGAATAGAGTTGCATTTGATTTGTTTCGTAAAATTTTTTGACAAACTGTTTACAACTTCATTCCTTGCCGAGTAGATCATTTCAACGGCTTTTGGATATTTCTCTTCTATTGCCTTAGAAGATAGGAAAACCCTATCGGTTATGTTGCTTATAAGATTTTAAACAAGATATCCTCAAGCATTTTAACTTTTTGCTGCAGATACTTCGTAATCTACAAGCTAAGCAACCTACGCTTTCTGGACTCGAGGCGTGTAAGCGCAAGCGAGCGCGCTCAAGCGCAGACTCGGGGCTCATTCATGCGCGTGCGGCGGCCGCTACCGGAGCCCGAGCCCGCGGCGGAGCGGGCCGGCCGGGCGGCGAGGGTGCGGCCTCTGCCGGTGGACTTCAGCGCGTTGGGCAAACACAGAGGTAAATTACTTTTTTTATTCTATATAGGTAGACGTTTGACCACGATCATACTGTATATACATACTTTACAGGGTGGCCCATTCAAATCGGTCAGTATGGAAAAGTCCGAAACTATAAGACATAAGAAGATTTGTTCTTAGGAACCATGTCATTGATTTTGATAATAAGAAACTGCGCTGATAAATACGAAAAAAAAATTTTTTTTTCTTAACATTTACACAATAAACACTTAGTAAAATAAATTTAAGTACGTGAAAACAATGAATTCCATTCATTTTAGACATCATGTTTCTTAGAGACATTTACTGCTTAAGACCTACACAAACGATATCTGAATAGAAATAGTGTATGTTTATTTTTTCAAAACAACCGGGTTCGATTCGCTGGCTGGGTACAGTTTATTTTTCAAATGTATGAATGCAGTTTTTCTTTTTATCAAAATCGATGACATGGTTCCTAAGAACAAATCTTCGTATGTCTTATAGTTTCAGTCTTTCCCATACTGACCGATTTGAATGGGCCACCCTGTATATCTCTCCGGTCTCATTGCCACGAGCGATTATTTTCATACAAAAAGTATTGAATGAGTCGTGATTACACGCTACCGTAGAAATATTGTTAGGGAATGAAACGACTTAATGACCCCATTGGCCCCTCGACCCAAAGCGTACATATCCCGGCCTCCAACACGAGACGTCGCCGCCAGTGACGACCTTACGGTAATCTTGAGGTGAATATAGGTGAAATGGAATTCCTAATCATGTCAATGTTGATACAGTGGCTGGATACCCGTCAGGCAGTCATGTGCCTAATTCAAAGTGCATTGAATAAAGATTTGCCTGTCGATGTTTAGGGGTATAACAAGAGTGTCTATAAACATAGTGTAGTGTGTTTTATTCAGTTGTACCACTTGCAAATTTACCTAGGTAGGAACATACATAATGCAATCGATCGACGATAACCGTCCGACCGTTGGAGCATGGTCACACAAGCCGGTTCGTTAAAAATGTTAGCGAGAGTGAAATATTTATAAAGTTTTTATGACTCGAGTTAGCAATTTTAATATTGTCCGTGTCACACACAGTGCTTATTGCTTGAACAATACTTTCGAGGAAATTCATTTTCGACGTGTTGCAAACAGCAAGATAATTGGCAGATGTTTTTATTGCTTTATTCGTCTGAATTTAATGCCTTGTAATTTATAGTTGATTTTATTTATATTATATGTACTTGTACATAGAATTACTTGAATTCATTTTTATCTCTGATATCTGTCTTATACAGGGTGTAACAAAAAAAACATCAGATTTTTCCTTATCAGAATAGGATATTCAATGTGCCCTTAAGCGGATCACCTGTTACAAGTAGTATGTTCGTCCAGAATTGCTAGTTTAGCTAAATATAAATATGTAGTACATTACTGTCCAGGCACGTACCTACCTACAAGCCTATTTGCAGGCCGAATATTTTGTTTTTAAAATCTTTCTGTAGCGAAAACGATACTGCAATGTTTAAAAAAATATTAATTAAATTGAAGATTTTAGCTGACCATAAATTACGCACTTCCAGACCTATTTTGTAATCGAAAAAGTCAACTTTACCGAACATTTTTGAGAAAATAAAATTAATCGTACAACGAAAGACGATCTGTATATTGTAGGTAATATTATAACCATTAGCCATGTATTTCTTTTCCAGGAGCCTACGGCAAATGCAACTACAAATACACCGGCAAGCATTCGGAGGGTAACAGGTACATAGTAAACAGTGACCTGTGACGACATAGAATCGCCCCATAGTGATGGTAACTTAGTGGGTTAAGTTGGTAGGTAATTGATATTAGATATTGATGATGGTGATCTACAATACTTCTGTCACTGTTAAAATTTTGCAGACATTTAATGTCTACCTATGTGTCTACATACTTTTTTATTGCTTTAGCTGAAAATACACGTAGGTACCTCAGGTTTTTCATTAAAAAAAAAATGCCTAACAAAATACCAAAAATAACCTTGTGTTACATCGTTATTTCTATGGGATAAATTCGTCTCTCAAGCTGCTATAAAAGACTGATACACTATACCTACATATCTATAAATAATTTCCAATTATTCTAAAAAACTGTATTGTCCATTTAAGTTTTGAAACCGAGAGATCGGTCATATCGGCTAATAGGACACTAGACATACGGTAAAAGAAATGGCATAGTAACCACGATAATGAGATTGGTAACAGTATGTTGATTGTTAGTGTGACAAGGTACGAGTATGTAATAATTTAATTCGACTTTTCACTACTAATACTTGGGTATATGGGAAAATAGAATTTATAGAGCGGTGCTGGCTTGTATTGTTTTACTTAATTTTATATTTCGTGTTAAACTAGGTGGGTTAGGTAAATAGGTATGATGCTGGTTGTTTAGTCAATAACAAAACCATCTGTCCAGAAAAGCTTTTAAATAATTGTTCTGAACAGTTCTCAGTTTTAAGTCATCATCCTTAGCTGCCAATATTATAGCATTTATTTGAAACTTCAACTGCAGGGGGTAAGAAAAATGTAGTGATCAATGTTAAGGGCATATTCGAATTCTGATTAGAAAAAGAGTAGGAGGAAATTGATTTCCTTTTTTTCTAATTCTCGTACGATATTAATCGCGAATCAATCGATGTATTTCGTTTTAAGGCATATTATGTTCTATAGGAATTGGTCATCACTTTTTTTGTTACCTACATTCTGTATGTTGAACCTGTAGTTAAGGTTACATACGTAACGATCACAAATATTTTCTAAACTTAAATGTACCTAAGTATGCATACTTAAGATATATTTTAAGGTACGTACTTGTAAAAACAATTTGTAATTAAAATGTTGTATTTTCTCTATTCGTATTTATTTGATCAACCTCTTGTTTTGAAATCCTGCAAACCGTATTCTTATTGACCTACCATCAGGCGTGGCTCGTTTCGCATTTTATGTTGTATATTTTACGATCCCGATAGAACACTAATTCAATAAGGTTACTTTACGTCACTTAGGTACCTATCATTCTTGATAGAAGATTGATGATTGGCAGCAGCGCTTCACAGTGAACACATTACTGCTTGCCCAGCGTGGCGATTATGGGCATTTACCTAATGCGTCTATACGCATAGTTAATAGTAAAGTCCTACGTGTAAACATTTTTAAAATCTATTTGAAATCTGCAAGTTTGCAGAATTTTGTATAAGAAATTAAATTGACCCGAACCGTAGAGTCAAGTCAAGTGTAGGTATAAATAAAGGATGTGAATTTATTTCCGCGCTAGTAAAGTGCCACTTTCCATGTACAAGTTTAGGTAGGGGCAGTCAAATGCATAAACCGTTGTACAATTATTATTGAATTCTTACCTTATTTCAATACCATGAGGTGAACTCTTGTACCTACGTTGCCAGTAGCCACTCACTACTTGACAACCACTTTGTATTTGACAACCACTCTTATTTTACATACAAATAAGATTGACAGCTCGCAACCACAATTGAGTCGCTTAACTTCAAACCCGGGTAAATCCACTCTGCCAATAGAGTGCATATTTAATTGCAATTGCCTAGTTTTTCTTTAAACTTCAACTCTATTGTCAGAGTGAATTTACCCGGGTTTGAAGTTAAGCGACTGAGTGGATATATTTGAAGGGTCCACGGAAAAAACATGTCCAGTGCTTTAAAAAAATCGGGGCAAATTCACACCTTATTCAGTTAAAAGTAAGGTGGTCTTTCCTTCTATAATTTGAATAGACTAGACGTGTTCTTTCCGTGAACCTTTCATTTATTCCCTTAATAAAAAGAGCATAATGTATTGTTAATTATATTTCAATCGTATACGTTTCTTCCGCTTTAACGTGATTAGAAATTGCTTGAAATTAATCTTGATTACAATTAAGCTCAGGTGGTATTATCTGTTGTTTACCACGCTTTGAAGTAGGTATTACACCAGCTCGCATAGATTAATCCTCAGTCGATTAGGATAATTAAATGACGAAGGGATTAAGTACAAGTTTGTTGTCAAGTACTTACCTGTTATAGTCTAATAGTAAATGTTACGAAGTAGGTAACATAGAAACAGAGTTGGTTTTGTTTTGTACAATTTAAAAAACTTAAATCACACCTTATAGGATTGGCCAATAACTCGGGTGATTGTGTACCTACGATGCTCTGCCTCGATTGGAAAGGCAGGGTTCGCTTTTTTTTAAACCTGATCCATGTTTCTTAGTGTGCAAAGTGAGCGGCGTGGAGTCTGTTAAACAAATGCAAACGTGTACTGTGAGGTCTGGGTGCTTAGACATGTTGCCAAACGCTAACGCTTAGTAGCGTATCGTAGTTTTCCCTCTCTGTCACTCTTTCATACTAGTGCGACACCGCTGCACGCCTCGTCGGACGCGACGCTTGGCACTCATTGGTCCATTTCTCAAAAACTTGTAATACAAGTGAAAGTCTCTCTTTAACACCGTTATTTAGACAAGGAGCCTATTTCTCGAAAGCTTGTAACTTGGAATACAAGCGGAAGTCTTATTAATGACGTTAAAAATAAACTTCCAGTTGTATGACAAGTTACAAGCTTTTGAGAAATGGGCCTTAGGACTTCCACTTGTATTACAAGTTACAAGCTTGAGAAATGGGCCCCAGACCTTACTTATACGTCGACGTATACAGGCTAGCCAAAAATAAGTGTATCCCCGTTGCCAGTGAAGTTTTGGGACACAGAATGGCCTTAATATGGGCCTTAGATTTTTTTGGAAATTGGTTCAACTTTCAGAACTACCTGCACCTAGTAAGTAATCTCAAACGCTATCGACCCTTCTGGAACTTCCAATAAGCCCCTAGGGGGCCTATTCTGAGTCCCAGTGCACTTATTTTTGGGCACCTTGTATAAATAAAGTAATAACACAGAGTAAGGTCAGTCTTAAATTTGAGGTCTTCGTCGACTTGGCCTTATCTCCACAATTCTTATCTAAAAGTTTGTGCAATCGATGTGATAATTTAGATATATGTATAACCAGACTTGTCAAGTCACGGTGGCATGAACACAATTTTACTAGGGACTTCCACTAGATATTATCTCATAGATAAGTTTTTCTTTCTTATGACAGAAGTAACGTTAATTAGGACTTGTTGTAGAGCAGTCGAAAATTAAGCTTACTTTGGGTGGAAATTTATCAAATATGAAAACATAGTATGTATGTATGTATGTATGTAAATTCTTTATTGTACACAAAACACAGGTAAAAATACACAAAACACAATTTAGATAGGTACAAAGGTGAACTTATCCCTGTAAGGGATTTCTTCCAGTTAACCTTTGAGCAAATGAGTCAGCCACAGGAACTAAAAGATAGACAAACGAACACGTGTACATTGGTGAAAGTAATTGAATAAAACCAATGTAAAATAAAAATAAATAAATAAAAATTATTTATTTATAATGTATACCTATTAAAAATCCTTACTCCCTACATATATATAATACATATATACCTAGTAAAATATAGAATACATATAAGTACATATACTACGCATCTATAAATAAATAACCAATTCACAAGGGGTCGGAGAGCCACAACTTTTTGAGATTATTCTTGAGTGACGCTACAGACTGGGACTGTCTGAGAGACAGTGGCAGCCCATTCCACAATTTAATAGAACGCACCAAAAAAGATTTACAGTAAGTACGCGACTTATTACACGGAAAAGCAAGAGTGAGATTAGCACTCGAGCGCAAGCGGTGACCACTAACGTCAGCCAGGTAAACGATTTTTTCAGAAAGATAAGGAGGCGAAGAAGGATTAAAAAGTACGTTAAAAAGCAAGGACAGGATATGTACGTCTCTGCGACGACGGATCGGAAGCCAGCCGAGCTGAGAACGATATTCAGAAATATGATCGTATTTACGCAATCCAAATATATATCGGATGCACACATTTTGCAGACGCTCAAGCTTATCCAGCAGCTCCTCCCTCAGATCCAGGAAAGCAATATCTCCATAATCCAGAAGAGGAAGCAAGAGAGATTGGGCAAGGGTTAATTTCGTTTGCTGTGGAAGAAAATTTTGTAGACGCCTTAAGGAATGAAGAGACGCAAACACTTTACGACTAATCTCCGCCACGTGGGGTGTCCAGGAAAGCGTCTGGTACATGATAATACCCAAATTACGCACTGACGAAGATAACGGGATAAGCGTCTCACCAAAGTAAATATCTGGAACCACTACCTCTGAGAGCTTGCTTATAAAGTAAGGGCTACCAATAACAATTGCTTGCGATTTCTTCGCATTGACTTTCAAACCATAATTGCGAGCCCAACAACGAATCATTTCTAAGTCCCTGTTAATGTTATTAACTAAGCTCGACAACTCCTCAATATTAGCCGCTGAATAGATCTGCAGGTCATCCGCATATAAGTGGTAGGACGAACTAAGGGACCTGGTGATGCCATTAAAAAAAAATTGAGAAAAGGAGCGGTGAAAGTACCCCACCTTGGGGAACGCCAGCAGAGAGCTCGCACCAGTCAGACAACTTGTCGTCAACTCTAACGCGCTGGCGTCTACCAAACAGGTAATTGCGGAACCAAGAAAGAGTAGTTTCAGAGAAATTAAGGGTGCGGAGTAAACCAAGAAGTATGTCAAAATTAACCGTGTTAAAGGCGCTACTAAAATCCAGGAGAACTAGGATAGTGAGCTTCTTATGCTCAATGTTAAGACGAATGTCATCGGTGACTTTAACCAAGGCGGTAACTGTGCTATGCCCGGGGCGGAAACCAGACTGGAAAGGGTTTAATAGGGAATGCATATTAAGATGAGACAGGAGACGGCGATTCACAAAATGTTCTATTACTTTAGACAAAATTGGGAGAATAGAGATGGGACGGTATTGAGAGAAGTCTACAGGATTAGAGGTTTTGGGCAAGGGGATTACGTGCGCATTCTTCCAGGAGGAAGGAAATGTACCCGTGGACAAGGAGAAATTAATGATAAAAGAGAGAATGGGAGCAATGGATTCCGCCACAAGCCTGAGCATGTCCACACCGAGGCCATCCTCACCGACAGCCTTCGTCGTAATGGATTTCAAGATGGCAAGTGTATCCTGCGGCGAAATATCACCAGGTTCAAGCGGAGGCAAATCAGGGTGTATGTTATTGGCAAGAAGTGAGAGTGTTGCTTGTTTAATGGAGGGATCGAGAATAACCGGTGAAGTACTAAAGTGATTATTGATTGAATTTAAGTCAAAGATATTTGAAGAATTTAACTGAGATTTGCCCACCCCAAGAGATTTCAGAAATCTCCACAGTTTCGCAGGAGGACAATCCTCGATGAATCGGTGGATATAGCGGCGTCTTGCACTCCTACAGATCTTATTGCAGCGGTTACGTAATAAAATATACCTATCAAGATTTACAGATGAGGGGTCTTGTCGGGATTTAATGCGAGCTCTGTCCCGCTTAGCCATTAGATCTTTAATATCGGTTGTAAGCCACGGCGTAGGAAAATGCTTAACACGCGTCGGTTTTAATGGCGCATGTTTGTCAAAAATGGCAAGCAATATGTTATTGAAAGCCGCTACCATCAAATCAACATCATCAATCAGCTCCAAACTTTGCCAGTCAGCCTCAGAGACGTCGGTACAAAATGCATGCATGTCTATATCCCTAAGGTTCCTACGCATGATAACCTTGTGTCTCATTCTCGGAGGCCGAATTTTAAATGACGCATATACTAAATCGTGGTTAGAAAAACCAGCAGCTAAAAAATTAAATCCAATAGAGAGGGAGGTCCGTTATGCGGAAAATGTGTGGCACCGAGTTGTAAAAGGGTTAGATTTAAGCAAGTCGAAAGAAATTGTAACTTAGAGGAGCGCAGGTCATTTTTAAGCATACAAGTGTACATAGTTGTACTTGTTGATTTTAATTAGAATTTTATATTATAAGTCCTAAAAAAATACATAGATAAGGTTGCTGGGTAGTTTTCAGCAAATTTTATTTTCTATTTCAGCTAATATGAAATGTCATGTCGAATGAGTATTCACTTATCGATGAATTTAAACCGGAAGTTAATCCCTAGTTAATTGATGTTATTGCCACCGCGACTTCTATGTCTGTATATAACAATGTAAAGGGATAGTAATAAATACACTGCATAGTTATTGAAATATTTATTTTATTTATTCATTATAATGAATAATCTGAACCGTTAAAACCTTAGGAATGCATTAAGTGGGTACACAGCGTAGGTACGTAAAAATAAATTAAGTACTAAAAAATTACTTCAAAAAATTTTGCTATATTATACAATGTTAACTACGGTTTATCATATAAACCATTTCACAATTCAGTTTTTACTTCACCGAACTCCTGTATGTACATTATAAAATACCTAATACACTTGTAAAGTATAATTATGTACATCAAAAACTAAATGCAGTTATTGGCTTGACAATCTAGTTCTGTTGTCTATAATTAATTTCATCCGTTGCTGTTTTGCGAGTAATTAGGCCCTAATAAGCTATAATATTTAAGATTTTACATAATATCTTTATAAATAAATAAATCTGGCTGGCAACGAGACAAGGTGTTTCAGATGAGGAATTAATAATAAGACATAATATATATATTGCATTTCATTTGAATCACAGATCCTAAGGCCCTTAAACGTAAATATATTATGCGTATTTACTGCTGAAATGCAACTGCTTTTTAGGGTACAATGAACATCTAAAAACGAGTTTAGATATACGATACGGACAGATTACGATTACATAATTTGACTCAAGAAAAATCGGTTGATACAAAAGAGACAGTGCGTCAGAATTGTGTACAGACGTCTGAATCTAGCCTATCGTTCGTTCAAAACTACCGCTGCATCTGGAATAGAGATCCGGCGTAATAACCATACTACAGACCATTCAGAAAATTGTAAATCAGACAAAAAAGCGGATGATTTTAGAATAGCCCAAACCTTAATAAATGGAACTTAAATGGCGGAATGATGTTCCACAATTTAAGTTTGTATTAATATTATGTGTGACCTTTATTTGTGCATCATTAAGACAATTAAATAAATTTAGAATATGTACGGTAAGTTAGGCAACGTCTATCACATCGTAACCTAATGCTACCACTATAATACTACTGCTTCGCTCAAAGTTACAGCATTGCATTCTATACATATAGATATACTAAAATAATTTATTATGATCAAATTCTTTATATATTTATAAACACATTGGATGGTACAACACAACCAGACAAGCAGTCACAACATAATTACAATTGTACAATTGTTATAAGCACGAATTGGGAATCATTTCAATAAACACTCCCTAAGCACAGCATTGCTTTTATTAGCATAAGCAATTGGTGGGATTTATTTTCCCATATTCATTCATACGCGAAGCAAGAAATCCAAATGTAAAACCTAGATACAAAGATGATTGATTGTAATCGAGCTGGATCTAGGAAAAAAAGCACACTTCGAATTTGACAGAGTTATTGAGGACAGTTTAAAGCACTTTAGAAAGAAAATACATACATCAACATGTGTACGCATTTTGTCTAAAATGGCCGTTTTGTATGAGACCGCGTCCAGCTTCCACACACGTACGCATGCCTACACATTTCATTTTAAACGGCCAAAATGCGAACGCATGATGATATATGTGTCTTAGATTTTTCGGAACTTTTGCTGTGATGACAATGCGAGAAACAAAATCGCATTATGTATTTGCGATACAATGAAGGATTACAACTCTATTAATAACAATATTCTTTGATAGAAGTATATAACCACAAGATAATCTGTCTTCAAATCGAAATCAGTACCACTACTACCACTTAGCCAGGCAACCACTTATTAAATTTTCCTTGTTCAACTGATTCTTGATCGAATTCTTGTATTTACAAACTTCCCTCGTAGGTTTTTCCATTTGGGTAAAAGGTGAGCACATCTTGTATTTAATGGCATCATAGTCAATAATTTAAACGAGGCCACTATCATTGCTATACTATTTAAATGAATAATAATTTTCTTACAATAATATTATGTCAAATAAATGATTCAGATATGTTTACAAAAGGTACAACATACGATACAAAAAGTTAACATTAAATCATTTCTGTACATTTAGAAAAATATATTAACTATATGGCTCTTGATACATAATGTAATTATTATACAACATACTAGTTCAAATGAAACTTTGGTTCAATATCTCCTATTGTTTTTACGCATATAACATAACTTCAATGTTTTACTGGAATGTGCGAATCACATAACGAGGTTTGCAAACATCACAAAATTACGTAAATATACTTCTCTTGTCCCGAGGGACTGTGCGTGATAGAAACGATGGCACAAAATTTTGTATTCATACAGCGCGTTATTTATACTTAATCTATACATCAGTTTAGAGAGTACCTGTTGATCAAATCGTACGAATGTTCTCGTGTCTCTAATTACTCCATTAGTAGGAACCCTTGTAAAAATGTTAATATCATCTTAGCATTACAAGCGCCATATTAAATCATTCCACGAGATATTATACATTACTCAAATTCTTGTTTAACATTTGAAAAACGCTTAATATAAATAAGGTACGATTTGTCACTTGTAAAATTTCAATAATCGGCGTTTCCAATTTAAGACTTATACTTCAATCTTCAGCCATGGCACACCTAAGTACTTTGACAAACATCACTTTTGCTATAATAAATTTAAACATGCATCACATTATAAAATTTCATTACATAATTACAATGCATACATCCGATCGCGTCACTAAAGTCGAGTAAAGCTTCCATTACATTATTAGAAATATCATAAGAAATAACCATGAAGAATAGAGGCGACATCAAATAAACACAATTACTGTCCATTAGGGTGTCCCCTATTTTACGAATTTTAGAAATGAATAACGCATACCCCCTAAATCGGCTTTTATAACCCCAAAACACTCTGAAAAAAAAAATCAGCTCATTCCTGTAACAGGAACCCGTGCCGACTTTCATCTGAAATTCCCATACAAATTACTATGAAAAAAATTAGTCAGACAGTAAGTTGATAATAATGTATTGTTTTTCTGTTCTCATCAAGTTAATTTTATGATAAAATGTTTATAAGACAGCAGTATATTTTAATGCCATAGAAAAAAATAAAAAATAAACGACAAAAAATTTTGGTCATATTCATACTTTGTATAGGAAAATGGCATGAAAGTCGGCACGGGTTGCAGTTACAGAAATGAACTGAATTTTTTTTTCAGTGTGTTTTGAGGTAAAAGAAACCGATTTAGGGGGTATGCGTTATTAATTTCTAAAACTCGTAAAATAGGGGACACCCTACTGTCCATGGTATACCTTCTAGCTTGTGTGATAGTTTTATAATTTGAATTTCTACCGTATGAATAAACAAAATAAACTAAATACCTATTTGTGACGTTATGAATCAAAATAGCGCGATTTTGTCATATGAAACGATTTGTGACAATAATGTCTGAATACCGATTATATAATCGTAAAATGGATCAAATGGTGATTGCAAGTAGGTAGAAACGTACATTAATCATTTTAAAACACAAACTAGAGGCAACCGTGAAGTACATGGCGAATATTAAACAACAGTCGTCAAGAACTCCCACGGAATAAAGAAACAAGTGAAAATGCCAACAAAAGTGAACAATTTTTCTGTATCCAATGGGGCACAGCACAGGAAATCTAACTTTGTGAAGCGCGTCATATATAGCCTTCTTAGATTTTCATCTGTTTCTGTAGTAGAATAAATATATCAAAAGTAGCTATAGCCAAAAATATTGCAACAGTAGTAATTTGATTACTTCATTACTATGAATATATTTTGCTATAAAACAGCTAATTTGAAAAGATTCTTTCAGAAAAAGAGACTAATTGTAATGTGTAATTTATACCACAGAGAATATTTTCTCTTCACTAAACCCAAAGTTATCCATCGACAAATGGTACATCCACTGAGTATGCCCGTTTCCTCTTGCTCAATTATTCCGTGGTGTGTTATGTCGGGAAAACATACAAACATGTACAATATGGACTACACCTAAGACCAATACGAACGAATGGTTTCGCTAACTACAGAGGATGTGTGAACCTTTAGAACACTTATTAACGCACGCGGTGTCTGAGCGAGATATTACAGATATTCTATCTCACGAAGTCCGTTTGGTTATGAATGTTGTCAGGCGTGCATGTATACAATGCTTTAGTGTGCGCTCAGTTATCGCATAGTTACGATCGCATCGCAACGCGGTCGAGGTCGCTAGTGTTCTGAGTTCACGCTAGATTGTTTCACGGAGTAGCGTTAGAATGGAACTAAACGTCGGAAAATTGCCTAAAAAGGTTATTTTTTTTTTGTAAATTTATATCATCCACACTGATAAGAATGACGATAGTAACTGTTAATATTATTATTTTTTAATTACAATACATTTTAATCACATGTAAGCACTTCTGCTACTATTATTATGATTGTTTATTGTATTATTTGTGCGTGGTGGATATATTGTTACACTGAATTGGACTTTTAATATTCGTCAGATAGTGTTTTTTTCTGTGTGCTATCTAAATTAAAATGCTTACTTATATAAACACGTTTGACTTTTATTTACTACCCGTAATAATACCTTCCAATTTTAACTAAAAAATTCAAAATATTTCAACGAAATGTTACTTTACAAATATATGTATATATTTATTGGTGTAATCAGGTTTCCGTGCTGACGCTCCTCACGTTCACGCACACAAGCACGCTTATCTGTAAACTTTACACACACAACGAAAGCCAAACGGACTTCGTGAGATAGAATATCTGTAACATTGCGTTTCGCACATCACTTCGGCGCTTTAGTGAACGGTAGACGCGCCTTCGTGAATGAACTTTATATGTGAATCGTACTAAAAATAGTCTGATTGGAGCACTCACGTTCACGGGAAG
>JALPQI010025746.1:0-15054 GCA_025490895.1 Thaumatotibia leucotreta
GCCGATAGTTCATAGCTTAGTAGCTCGCGGTGAGACCGATGCCTTACCTAACCCACTTTGTCCTACCCAGTTCTAACGTAACCTAACGTACTTTGATATAGCAGTGACTTAATAATGAGATGGCAGTTCTAACCTAACCCACTTTGTCGTAGCAGTGAGTTCCTAATGAGATCGCAATTGTTCTAGTCTAACCTTACCCAGTTTGCCACAGCAATAATGAACGGTAGTCAAGATCGTTGTTCTAACCTAACCAACCAATCACCTCATCTTTTTCTTAACATTGTCTTATTACATATCGTTATAATAAGTATATGTACCAAACCCAATCTACCATAATAGATAATGCATTTCTGCCTAACGTAAAATATATGTACAGTCGTGGCCCACTAATTAAGAACAAATAGGTTATTTACCACTATACAGAGAAAAGTCAGCTATTATTAGCAGAATATATAAATAATAGGCAACCGCCTTTAACACATGATTTATCATGAATCTAGAGACTATTCAATTGACTATACACAAGTACTTTAGTTCGAAAATATAAATAATTAATACGAATACAAACTTGGGACTTTATCTAGTATAATTAATACTGGCACTCTAATTAGGAACACTGTGTTTGAATCCTCGTATCTTCCAAAATAATTGAATAAAGCCTACACTTTGACGTATTTTGAGCTCCTGCATTTTCTGTCAATAAAACGTGCTTATTGTTTTTGTGAAAATGGGAAAAAAACGGAGTTCAGATGGCACTATCAGAGAAATCATAATATCGTTGGTTTTTAACAAGAAATGGAGCTATCAAAAAGTCGCTGACCACCTTAAATGTTCTAGGACTAGAGTATCCAACGCCATAAAATATTTTAAGGCTCATGGAACATGTCAGAAGGTCCAACGAAAGAAACGGCCACGAAAGACGACTCCTCGAACGGACGCTCTTATCGTAAGGATGGCGAGAAAAAATCCTAAACTTTCTTCTGTTGAGATTAAACGTAAAATTTTTGGAGATCAACCCGGTCTGGCGGCTCGTACTATTAGAAAACGACTGAACGAAGCAAATTTATTTGGCAGAATAGCTCGCAAGAAGCCTTTAGTAAGTAAGAAGAACGGAGACGCACGAACTGAATTTGCGAAAAATCACAAAAATTGGACGTTATCGCAGTGGAAACACGTTTTATGGTCTGACGAAACTAAAATTAACAGAATAGGCTCCGACGGTCAAGTCTACGTTCGTCGACCACCAAATACCGCGTTCGACCCCAAGTATACGACCGTAACCGTAAAACATGGCGGCGGGAACATTAAACTATGGGGTTGTTTTTCGTGGCATGGTGTGGGGCCATTGGTCAGGATTGATGGTATTATGGACCAGTATGTGTACAAAAATATTTTAGAAAACACCATGTTGCCGTATGCTGAAGAAAATTTACCAGTTGTATGGACATTTCAACAAGACAACGATCCTAAGCATACGGCAAAATCTGTAAAAGAATGGTTTCGTTGTAATCATGTTTCTGTAATGACTTGGCCCTCCTGCAGTCCCGATCTTAACCCAATAGAGAATCTCTGGAACGATTTGAAAAAAAGTCTTGCCAATAAAAATATAAAAAAATTAAACGAGCTTTATGAGGCATCACTAGAAGCCTGGAATTCTATACCTGTGGAGCTGTGCAGGGTTTTAGTGGAGTCTATGTCAAAGAGATGTCATGCGGTGGAACAGAACTTCGGGTTACTTACCAAATATTAATGTAACCGAAGAATTTTCTAGTTAAATTCTGTACTTTTAGGTTGTGTTTTTAATTAGTGTGCCAGATTATTTTTGTTCGACTAGAGACATGTTAAGTTCAATCGCTTTTATTTAATTATATATAAAGTTTTTGCAACTAATGCTTGTTTAAATTTATTTTTAGAATAATCAAGTTAAATAATAACTCATATTCTCGTAAATAACAATGCACACAAATGATGAATATAGGCGGGTTATGCCATTTTTATGTTATACATTGACTGTTCTTAATTAGTGGACCACGACTGTATGTGAAGTACGTTTCGGAGAGTTGTATACACGGTGTTACGTCAGCATTCCGAAAGATTTTAATGCTGGATTCCTGACCATATTTAGAGTCTTTAATGTTATATAAAATTTCCTGGATTCGGCTTGGTTTCAGAGATAATCAACCTTTTTTCGAAATAAGTTTTTCGACGTAACTCGTCATTTAACTTCTTTTGAATTACAATGCTACCACAATGTGTTCTAATATTACCACACCTTTTGCCTGACAATCAAAAAATACGAATAGACTTGACGAAATAACCTGTACCTAAAAAAACAATTGAAATAAATAATTTAAACAAATTGTTGTTATGATAAAAAGTACTGGAAATGTTAAAAAGTATTCAAATCGGCCTAAAAAAAAGAAAAAAAAATTTTTTTTGGTGGAATTGACATAAGGTCTCATAATATTTTGTGTTTATTTTGATGTCTAGAATGCATAGTTAAAACCTTTGGCAGTGCTCGCGTAACACCGTGTATAATTATGTACCTATGCCAAAAATATGGACATCCAATTTCTGCGAAATAACACATGACCTAAATAATAATATGCCAAAATAGTTTCTGGCAAAGTAATATTCTAAATATTGTTTACAAAAATTGATTATGCCAAGTCTCTTATAACATAAGCGTTTCGAAAAAAAAATGCCATGTAGAGGGAGCCCTAAACAGACAGAGAGACAGACAGACATACAAACAATGATTTTGAAACTTTACAAAATAAACACACCGTCAGGTGGGCATCAAGTCATGTGGTAATTCTTTATGTATGTCATAAGAAAAGTTATAGTAACTATACATTGCAAGCACTGCACATCCCCCCGACAGCATTAAATATAATTGCTGTACCCACGATCACGCTGACTTAATACACTTATTTTAATTACTTTATTCGTTAACGTTTATACGTCCGTAGCTGATACTCTTCATGCGTTAGTTTACAGTAAATTATATCATAACCATAGATCAGTGATTTTATTTATCACATCCACCATCAAGAATGGGGCAAGTGTTGGGCTCGTACGGTAACTTAAACTCAGATCACATCATCAGTCTATAATTAGTCCACTGCTGGACAAAGGCCTCTCGTATTAGGTACCTAAGCATACGGACGCATTAGGAAGTAAATACCCATAATCGCTACGCAGGGCAAGCTGTTGCCCATCATCCAATATTCAATAAATAATGGTCAGTGACACTTCGATTTGACTATTAGGGCACCCAAGGGAAGAGTTGGGGTGGTAACAAATGTATTTCTATTGCCGTCACCACACGGCCACTCAACTTATACTCATTACATACCATTTTACAAGAATCAGTTGTGAAATTCAGACGGATGCAAAATAATATTTTCTGAATCAGAGTTCGCTTATTATAATAAGAATTGTTTCCCAGCGGAAATACTCTAGATCTTTAAGTTCAATGGGTTCAAACAAGTTTTAATTTCTTAACACGCCATGTGGCCAGCACAAAAAATATTTTAACTACCTACCTATTTGCAGAAAGTACATTTTAAAATAAATATACAAAACCTTGCCTATCAATAATTATGTTTACACATAGGTAAGTAGGTGACTATCAAATTTGCTCAGTGTATTTTATAGGGATCTGTTACGAATTGAAACGGTCACAAATGTACAAAAATCATGCATTCAAACAAAGAAAAACAGGTGGGCAGGCAAATCGACAGGCAAATTATAACTTTCAGCCAGGCTATGAACAGGCACAGAGACGAACAGACAAACAGATCTTCTGATTTCATTAACGTGGAGGTTTATTTAGTTTTTAGGTCATGAAGACTTCAAATTTGAGAATTTAGGTATTCAGTTTAAATCAACGTTTTCTTCCGTATGGACCAACAGACACACAAACTTACTAGGAAGTGATACGTTGTTTCCTGTAGTTGATTTTTATACGTATATAATAATTATGTATGTATTATGAATTAAAAAACGCACCAAGTGCGAGTCGGACTCCGTACCACTATCAATTTATCATAAAAAATACAGTTAAAACAACCTATCTCAAAAACTATAAGAGATACATCTTGTCTCTTTTTCGTTTATTAAATACGAGTATATGTATTTTACCATCTCTTTTACGCATTATGAATTATGAAGATAAGTGTTTGTCAACTATCAATAAATTGTAGGAAGAAAAGTGTCAACTATCAATAAATTGTAGAAGTATGGTGTGAAGTATTTATTTCGCTCATTTTGTTAGAGTATAACGTATCTTTACTTATATATCATTGGCGGTTCATACAACACAATCCTCACCAAATATCATTACTTCAGAGTATTCCATTTATTGTTTCCGAGTAAATTGGATGTGACAGACAGACACGGACAGAGACGGACATGACTTGACGAATATAAGGTTTTCGTTTTTTGCAATTTTGGCAACGGAACCCCAAAAACAGTTTGCTAAATTAGGAGACGGTTATGAATAAAGGGGTTATAATCTTCCAAATCACTACATAATATAAAACAAAGTCGCATTCTCTTGTCCCTATATCCCTATTGTATGCTTCAATCTTTACACCTACGCAACGGATTTCTATAGATATAGATAGAGTGATTTAAGAAGAGAAGGTTTTAGGTAGACTATAAAACTTAAAATTATTTGAATAAAATAGTCTGCAAGTATAAAACCTGATAGATTATCATTATAGGTCCATAAGAGATTGCCTAATCTAAAATCAAAATGCCATGTTCATACCTACGTAACGTACAGATTAATAAAATTAGGACTCCAACTATTCAATATGTATTGAAGTATTTGTATGTATCTATTCTATATATTACATATTTTGTAGTTTAGTTCTCACACAAGCCTTGATTGAGTTTATTGTGGGACTAGGTTGATATGTGTAAGATGGTCACATGCTAAATATATTTATTTGTTCATACACTAATCGTCCAATAATAAAGAAATATTTTTTTTTAAATTATGTTGTTATTATTCGAAACACGACAAAACATAGCTATATAAATATTTAATTATTTTTAGTGTTTCTTGTTATATCGGCAATATTTTAGGTAGGTACAATCAGCAGCAGATATTGCTTAACGAGTAGGGTGTTCACAATGATCTTAACACACTCTAATAGTCGTGCATAGTTTATTTTGAAAACTCTGCCCGCTTAGCAATATCTGCTGCTGATTGTACATCATCTGAGAAAATTTCAACTAATTATCCATTAGATACATATTGGTGATAGACAGACAGATGGACAGACAGTGAAGTATGAAGATGCCCAGGATCGCGCAAAGAGGAGGAAAGGTAGGTACGGACCCTGGCAAAAGCCGGGATAACGATAGGTAGAAACAGAAGAATAGCCTTCATAATAATATTACAGAAACGTGATTAAACTTAATGTTTGTACAAGTTATTTTCCAGTCATCCTTGTCGCACACGCATATTGGCGCGACTGGTGCGAGCAAGAGGGAAAGAATAGTAGTAGTAGTTGCATTTCGATGCAAGTGCAAAAAAAAAAAATTTTTTCCACGAGGATGAAAGTCAATCACCCGAGTTAAAAAGAAGTTTTTACACGTGTATCGAACGACTTTTCTCATAACAAGTGCCTTAAAAAGAGAAATTAACGTACGAGAAGCGTGCGCAAAGTTTACTTCTCCGCACTAGTTAGGAAAAGTAAGTTACGCAGTCAATAAAGCTAGCTCATATCACAATAATATAGGAGGCGGGGACTTGACGCTAGGTAGGTCGACTTGTGGAGGAATGCCCCATGATATTAGTATAATAAATATATTGTTTGATAACAGCCTAAAACAAGCCATAATATTACAGCGAGTTTTTTTTTTCATCGTTTGTTTTCAAATTGTTCCAGTAATATGGTTTCTAAACCAGAGCTACTTTACTTTTTATTTTAATTGCGAGAAATTAAAATATACTAATTATTCATAGGTACACAATAACACGATAATTTTAACTGTGACTCTGCTCGGTCTGAGACGCTCATTTTGAGAGGTTGCCGACAGTATGCAGCGCGCAGCGCCGTCTTACATGGTGATTGGTTGATTTGAAAAGGTAATGTCTTTGAGTGGACAGTTTGAATGAAATTATTTGAAAATATTACATACGTATACCAGTAATTGGAGTTCGAGGCCAACGAAACTACGACAGATGCGTTATTGTCAAATCTGTCAAAGTCTCTTATGTCATTGTCAAGTAAAGTTTTCAGGTTTCCTCAACCTTTTTGTTATTTAATTAATTTATTTAAAATAATTCCTAATAAAAACATTATATACCACTGTAGTGTTTTTACGCGTTTCTGTTTAATGTGGCTGTCACAACTAGGATTTTCTTAAAAACACGTAAATACCTAAAAACTTTTCTTTTCTCTTAACTAACATTGATATGACAACATTTTCTTGTAAAGAACTTAAAATTACCAGTGAACACAAACGACAGCGTGCCATATTGATTAAGACAGTACATACTCGTATAACATTTCACCCAGTATATTTCATTTGAAATTTAATTTTTTGATGATGGGGTGTATAGCGAAGCTAAACATGGCTGAACCAAGTTATTATTTACCTCTGTAATGTTTTTACGCGTTTCTGTTTAATATGGTAGTCCCAACTAGGATTTTCTTAAAAACACGTAAATACCTAAAAACTTTTCTTTTCTCTTAACTAACATTGATATGACAACATTTTCTTGTAAATAATTTAAAATTACCAGTGAACACAAACGACAGCGTGTCATATTTATTAAGACAGTATTTATAAGATTTCACCCAGTATATTTCATTTGGAATTTAATTTTTTGATGATGGGGTGTATAGCGAAGCTAAACATGGCTGAACCAAGTGGGTCACCTTGTTAACAACCTACAGAAGAAAACAAAACGTTAGATCTCTATGATAATTTAAATGGAGAACTATAGCACTGCCAAAGAAATTTGTAGGTCAAAGGAATTTTACGAATACGAAATGTGAACATAAAGCACGCTACAATGTATTATTCTGCAATTTTCTAAACGTATGCAGAAATAGGGTTTTAATTTATGTGTAGTTAAATTGCTGTACCAAATGTTATTAACACATGAGGTGATACCAGCGCAATACCAACTTTGTTACTAATAATTGCGGATAATCCGTTTTTATTAAAATATCTTATATTTACGTGAAAATAAGTAAATAATATTGTTTCTATAAATTAAAGAATTAAAATTACCAATAAATAAGATATCTCAACGTCTGTTTTTAGAAATAAGGATTTACTATTGTATGAACATTTCATTGTTGTGGCAATATTTTCGTAGATTCTTTGGCCTCGAACTCCAATTAGTGGTTTAGCTAAAAACTTATAGTATTGCTTTGTAAGTCTAATGACAGTAAAGACTGTTGGAATATGTCAAGTGAAAAGTATATGGGTATTGTTATCTATTAAATATTATAGATTGACAAGTTACACACCTATAACATACTGAATACTTTCGCTGTCCTGCAATATATGTGTACCTAGACATAGTTATTTAAGCTACAGTTAGGTCTCTAATACGACGACATTAGGTTCATATGATATGAATTCCATAATGAATTATACAACTCTAAAAGTAGTAAACACTCACTGAGCATTAGTTGCACAAATAATTGGGGTTTGATTGGTGGAATCTGATGTTTCAGGCTCGTGAGTTTGGTCGGTCTTAATATCCCGCCAAGCTGCTATCCTCCTGAAATAGTCACATTGGTGAATTTAATTTATTATACCTCCCTATCTGTTTCTTTTTATTGAAATTAATAATAACTGACAAAGTTCGTGTCGCAATTGGCATAGAATAAAGGTAATAATATGTATATCTACTACAGAATCATTTGAATTCGACAAAGATTAGCTGGCAAATGTAAAATGTGAGAGTGGTCATAAATATAGAAGAAAAAATGTTCTAACTACTTTAAAAGCGGCTCGGGTATTCCGTTAGGTTAGTTTGTACTTATTAAATAGGTGTTTTAACTATTACGCTTCACATTTTAAATTTTCGCTACGGCGAGATACTTACTATGTGGTGCCATGGTGAAGGAGTAACCCCGCTTCTACTCGACGCTTTTTCTTTTCCCCCCAGAACAACGGTGTTTTCGGTACTCATTTTTATTCGTTTTGCCCATCGTTGTGGGCATGTTTATGATATCGATTTTATCGAAACGAACACTTTTGCCTTGACTTGTGGAACAAAATTGCAAAATGTTGACTCATAGATGACATTGACTTTGCTGTGACAAATGAACAAAATATTTTATGACCACTTACCAAAAAGTATTTTACGCGTCCATTTAAATTAAAGTCGTCAGCCTCGGTAGCCGAGTTAGTTGTGACCCTATCTATGAAGCTGGAGGTTCCGGGTTCGAATCCCAGTGAAAGCATTATTTTGTGTATTTTATCACAAATATTTGTTCCTTGATCGTGGCTATCTATGTGTTTAAGTATCTGTATGTAGTTACATGATATGTATCATCGCTTATTTCTTATTACCCACAACACAAGCCTTAATTTAAGCTTAAGATGTCCCGATATATTTATTTGTTTATTATTATTATTATTAATTTATAGCATATATATTAATATTTTATTTATTACCTCTCAGATATTAATTAGTACCTATCATATTAATGTGCTCCTTTCTTCCAAACTGTTGTACAAGTTACGCTAAATGAGAATTAAAGTGAGCATCATAGTTAGATACAAAAGTAGCTACCTAACTACCTACTGGCTGTAATTCATAAAAAATACTGACCGATATATTGTATTTTGAGATCCGACCTGGCGAATCGAGGGATAAAATTTTACCGGATATTTTATTTGATAAAATAAAAACAATAACAACATACCTATTTTATGAATTACGCTTACTTTTAATAATCCATCTATTGACCGAATATATTACTAATTAGTGAGGTCATTTAACTAGCAGTTTTAAAGTGACATCTGTGATGGATATGGTTAAGCTTACCTTGTCATCTGCCTCCATGTCAGTTTTCATGGATAGTATTATTCACGCACATATACAAAGGCAAAGAGCGAAATTGTATCAATTTTCAAATTGATAATTCAGAAATACTATACCACTTTTTGGACTTTTTTTTACATACGCGCCATCTACGGGATACGTACAACTTACTATCAAGGTTCAAAATTACAAAAAGTCTACTAATTAACAGAGTTAATGTCGACAAATTTGTATGAAAATCTCACAGGGACATCCACCTTAATGATTTGTTGTAAAACGCAAGATAGTTTTAAATTGTTTTTACAGCATTAATGTGTTTGTCATTAGCAAATAGATGAAAAAATATTACATTATACCCAAAAAAAATGTCTTTTAAAAAAAGTGTACTTAGTGACTTTTGCTTGTCACCCGACGATATGTTTATTTTGATGGAAAATCAGCCCTATTACCGCGAAATTCAAAATTTGTAAATTTCGAAGATATTTCGCCGTAACTCCAACGAAGGCTTCATTAAAGTGACAGAGACAAATCCTCGAAATTAGCGAAAATAAAACGATGAGAGAGATGTTCTAAATTTATGTGGAGTTCATTTGCTCTTTGAAGTCGTACGGTGTCCGACTCCGAAAGTCCAAATTTATTAGGAGCTGAAACAGTCTCGGTCAACGCTATCGGGGTACAGTCAAGGGAATAAATATAATAATGTATACAACTTTAGACCTTATGCTCCAGACATAAGTAAAAAAGTGTAGTCATAGTCAGCGGCCCTACCGCAAACTCGGAAATCCGCAAATTTCGATTATTTTTCTCTTTCACTCTAATATCGCCTTGTTAGAAGTGACAAAGACAAATCGTCGTTTGCGGTTTTCGGAGTTCGTGGTAGTTGGCCAAAACTATGAAGAATCTCTCAGTAAGCGAATAATTTCAACAGTATTACGAGCAAACGTCTGTAGCACACGAAATAACTGGGAAAATTGCACTTGTAGTTGCGGTTACAGGACTCAAGTCGTACGTCAGTTTTTGTTACAAGTCTACCACACCTACACTTGTTATTTACAATATTTTTATAAAACACTTGTTCGATTACGAATTTAAAACTATTAAACTCCTGTTTTTTTGTCTATGGCTGAGCTACAGACACTTGTACCTGTAACTTGTAAAATTGTAACATAGTACTTTTATAAAACGCAAATTGTAAAAAACGGGGCAAGTGTTGCCAGTAAACGCCTGTAAAATTGTAACTTGTAACTTTATAAAACGGGACCCTGTAAGGTACACTCGGCTAAGATCGGATGACCGCAATGACTACTAAAATAGTAGGATTTTTTTCTCACTGGCAATATTTTGCATGACACCATTTCATATTTTTTTTGAGAATTTTTGGAGATCTGATCTTTATCAGGAAGCTATGCACACCTTCTTCTCCTTACTTTAGAATTGAAATTAGATACTAGTCCGTGTGCAAGTTTGAGTGCCGATTACTCCTAAGCTATTCGGTTGACCGGCATCGGCATCAAGTAAATTTAAATTGAAAGCTTGATTTCTTTTTTATCACGTACATCTGATGTACTGCAGGTAAAAGTTAATGAGAATAAATTTGTTTTTATTTGTGACATCCTTTCAACTCACCGAAAAATAATCCGGTCTTATCCGAGTGTACCTTATCTATTTCTACTGTATTTTTCGCCTGGGAAACAATAAGGCCTAAAATATATAAAAAATAAAAACGAAAATTGCTAAAATTAATTAACTGACCTGGAAAAGTTGTGTGACGTTATGATTCGTTTTCGCAGACGTTTCCATGAAGGAGACTCCCCACATCTGCGCCTGTGTTTGCCCCTCGCTCGCAGAGACTTCCCTGATTTCTGGACTTTCGTCACATTTGTTCGCTGCCAACATCACGGGGATACTCGGCAGATCCGCGCCTTTTATCTCCTTTATTGTTTGCCATATTGGTTTAAGCTCTTCAAGAGACTGTCTACTGCTCACTGAGTAGACTAATATGAACGCGTGGCCCTGCAAAATAACGTTTAGAATGGTTAACCACCTTGATTTGTACTTAATAGGCATCTTAATCTTAACTGTAACCGATTTTAAAGATCAGTTAACATCATGGGCTCAGCGTCTTTTTTAATAAAAAATATTTGGTTTTTAACTTCCGTTCCGGATTCTAAAATCACATCTACACCTGAAGTTGCGTTCAGACCAAAAGAGCATTCGCTGTTCTAACCTCCCACTCTACGAAATTCGATCGTTACACAAAACGTTATTGGTTGATTTCGTAGAGCGGGGGATAGAACAGCGAATGCTCTTTTAGCCTGAACGCACCTTGATACGAGTGATACGTGATAACAATGCGAAGGTTTATTTTGTAGTACGGTCCAGGCCTACTACCGCGAAAATCGAAATTCGTAAATTTCGAGGTTTTTTCTCTGTCACTCCAAGGAAGGCGTCATTAGAGTGAGAGAGGCAAATCCTCGAAATTTGTCGATTTCGAAGTTCGCGGTAGGGCCGCATGTGGCTTATGATGGTCCCGTTTTATCCATTTATCGTGCTACGCGTCACTTTCGCACTTGCATAAATTGCATACTCGTTCTCGTTAGACCGTGACGGCAACGCCGACAAACGATTAGACGCGGTACCAATACCAACTTAAGCCAGAATCTTCGAGAAATGAGGATACATAAAAAAAAACGCCATCGTATCAAGAGTGTCGTTCTCTTTGAAACAATTATAGGTATAAAATAAATTGTTAACACGTGAGACGAGAGACTTTTGTGCAATTAAATAATAAATAAATATCTTGGGACATCTTACACAAATCAACCTAGTCCCACGGTAAGCTCAATTAAGGCTTGTGATGTGGGTACCAGGCGACGATATATACAATTTAATCGGTGAACAGGAATCCATTTTTCTAATTCAGTAATCGATGGCGGTCACGTTTATGTAGTACTTAAGTGGAACCAAGTTTTTTTTTTAGCATAACAATTTTTTATGTTGAAATTAAACTTTAATTAAAACTTATTGTCACCCTACTAATGGTTTAGTCTGAAAAGTTTAATACCTCTTTTCAAACTATCAGCCATGCATCGCTCTTATTTTACATAGGAATAGAGTCTATCGCAAAAATTAATGAGGGGTTATTCCTCATTTATGTTTTAAGTTTCTATGGCTGATAGTTTGAAAAGAGGTATTAGACTTTTCAGACTAAACCATTAGTAGGGTGACAATAAATTATAATTTCAACATAAAAAAAAATTATGCTAAAAAAACTTGGTTCCACTTAAGTACTACATAAACGTGACCGCCATCGATTACTGAATTAGAAAAATGGATTCCTGTTCACCGATTAAATTCCACCGTGTATATCGTCGCCTGGTACCCATATCACAAGCCTTAATTGAGCTTACCGTGGGACTAGGTCGATTTGTGTAAGATGTCCCAAGATATTTATTTATTTATTTATTTTATTTATTTGTGATAAATAAATACACAAATAATGCCCTCGCCGGGATTCGAACCCGGAACCTCCAGCTTCGTAGGCAGGGTCACTACCAACTAGGCTACGGAGGCTGAATTAAATTACAATAGCATTTGCGGTTAACTTAATGGACAAAGAAAATGGTCAGTACAAAGACATTTTAAAAATTTACCTTGCTGATAGATAATCTCTGCATAGCAGGAAATTGATGGGATCCCGTCGTATCCGTTATTTGAAGCGTGCATATTGTCTTGTTACTACTTATCACCTGAAAGTTTTAATATGGCATATGTAATTCTTTTTTTCTATGCTCTATATGTCTACTGGAAAATTTGGGTCACATCAATGAACTTGAAATTTATGTTGAAGTAAAATGGGTAATATTGTTTATTAGATAGGTATTTGATTATTAATACCATTGTGAAATTAATGCTACAAAAAAATAGAGGCTTTATTTAAGAAATTGTAAATTTTAAGCAAGAGTAATAAAGATGGAAAGCTAGTCTTTCAAAAAAACACAAGCTTAATGTCAGATTTAGGAGCAAAATATTAATGAAAATTGTGAAAATAATAATTTTAGAAATTAATATAGGTAACCAATCATAATTTGTGAAGGAAGGTGTGCAACATAAACTTTTGGCTATGCTATTAATAATGATTACTGATGATGTAATTATATACACTTAGCCCATGGATAATATGGATATACATGTACATGTAATTGTAGTATACCTAGTCACCCACAGCTATGATCACTGGCAATAACAGTAAATTTCGGTAATAAATATACATATATCTTCAAAAACTACTTATATTACTTGTTAAGAATAATATAATAAATTAAACTCACCTGAACATAATGATGCATATAAACTAAATGAAAAGGGAAATAATAAACTAAAAATTAAATAAAAACATTTATTACAATTCTAATATACAACAACAATTAAAACAGTGCCTTGAAAATCATGACTGCAAACTAAATAATATCAAAAAAATTAAAGAAGTTCATAATTTCCTTGAATCAAGGTCACTTACTGAACATGAAACGTCTAACAATTTGCAAGCATTATTTGTTACTTAATATGGGATGTGATGGTAAACCATTTTTTTGTCTCCTGGGTCGCACATAATTATATTTTAGGGTTATTTTTATTTATCAACATTTTAACATATAAGTTGTGGTACAGACACAGACTACAGATGTACAGAATAATAACAGTTTTTATCTGATAATTTAAATGACAAAATTAACTTTTTCTTGACAATTGTTGCTATGTTGTTATAGTTATGGGCTATACTGTTTTTATTTTTTCGTTTATATGTAGACAGTATCAAAATATCTAAGGTTTATTAAAGATATAACACTTTGCAAAAGAAGGAATAACTTTAATCAGCTCTTCTTTTTTGGTTTTTCAGAAAAAAAAACCTGACACTTGGATCAATTAGTGCAACTCTTAACTAAGAATACATGAATATACTGAATAAACAATAGTCGTATATTGACTATTGTTTATTCAGTATATCCAGGAATACTAAATCAGGTATTTCATTGCAGGAATATCTTTAGAAGTGAATGAAATCATCAAAATATAAAATATTTATTTTAAGTAATGGAGAAGTTTTGTGAGAATGATACCTTATATTGGTATTTGTTATATTGTGAAAATACAACAATTTACTAATATGTAGATATATGAGAACAAGTGTGTAGCATGTTGATATTGAATAAATGTATTATAGCTTGTGAAAAATAAGCTTTTCCAACACTATCATAAAAACTAAAAACAATAACAAAACAAAAAATCCACTTTTCACTGTACAGTCTACATACAGTAACTAAAAAAGGACAACAACCTGCATAGAATACCACTATAAAGCATGTAATACAGATTAAAATTATCGATTATGCATGTAATTTCGGTCTATTTTAAGAAAACTTGTCTTACTTGTCTATATGTGTCCTCGATTGTCGGTATGTATGACTCCCTAAAAGTGCCTTTAACGAAACGTAGTACTAGAGAACTTTTGCCCACACCACCTGCACCGAAAACTACAACGCGATAATCATTGCTTTGCTCCGGCATAACTTATATGTTGTAAAATAATCTTGCATAAAATCAATTAAACGTATTGAATAGGTTTTTACTGTGTAATAGTAGCACTTAATTCATTGTAAGGTTTCAAATGGAATGGAAATGTGCAACTACTGTTCGCGACCATGTAAACGTAAATCACATTTTCCAGAACAGCACATTTTTACGACTTGTATTTTTTACGGAGGTAATAAACCACTAAAACCAACAACGCCCAATTTGCTTCTATACAGCGAACGCAAATCACAATCACATCATCACATCCACATTCCACATAGCACACACGAATGACGTCTTCAATGTTGTCAGCGTATTAATTACGAGCGGAATAACCTTCACGAAAAATTACCTCAGTGTATTTATAGCATGTGTCCATTAAAACATGCTTACGTGTGTAATTTATCATGTCTAAGGTTTACATGGAGCTTGCTACACATCAGACCAAT
>JALPQI010025747.1:0-12706 GCA_025490895.1 Thaumatotibia leucotreta
ATAAAGTATTGCCAAATTATAATATTTGCTTACAATATGCGTACGTAAAGGTGGATTTAGACCATACGAGCGAATGCTCATTCCATCCCCCACTCTACGAAATCAACGAATCACGTTTTGCTCGCTCGTTTGGTCTCAATCCACCTTAATATAATAGGGTTGAGTATTTAGGGGAGGCCTACGTTCAGCAGTAGACTGAAATAGGTTGATGTGAAAAACCTACTCACACTTAACTGCAAATCGTTTGATTTGATCAGGTAGGTCGTGTCATAATGGTTTCAATGGCGTTCTTATTGTCAATACTAATGGTGTTTTTTACACAATTGAGGTTGGTTGTGGGAAGTTGCTCAATTTTAAAGCTTGACTTTTGTAAGGGCTGATACAGTGAAAAAATTGTTGCAAAGAAAAAACGACCTTGGTTAACGACCTTGGTCCAAGTTGGGAATCGAACCCGCTCAGCTCTCTTTCTATCGCGTAACTCGTACCTTTTCTGAAAAATAAGGTTGTTTCCTTTTATAAATTTAGGTACATAATCTTAATATTTCATTACTACCGGCACTTGTGTCAAAGAAGTAAGATACTATGGAACGACAGCCATATTTGTTTCCATTTATTTGGATTCTATTGACGATTGCAATCTATCTCTAACTCGAACCAAAACCAGCCCTAATCGGCCTCATTTATTTGTCAACACAACAATGCCAGAAAGTACAACACTTTTATTCATAAATTGCCAGGAAATCGGCAAATAGTTCCATACAACTCCCATGGGCATTCATTGCTAGCGCTGTTCGGAAAAAAGTCGTCTGGTAGAAAGGCACGCGAATATATCCTACACGCCTTCAGTTTCCGAACAGACCCTAAAGGTTTAAATGTACCTCAAGTCTCAATGGATATAGAATGACAGTTCAAATGAACATTGCAGGGCTATTGAGTCTAATCTTAAAAAAAACCTGAGAGCGTAATACAATTTACAATCCTTATGTTCAGAAAATACTTACGCCTTTAAACGACTTTTCGTTTTTAAATGTAAAATAACTATAAACTAGGTTTTTACTTTAACTCGTGTTGGTTTAAAACACACAGATATTCGTGCAGAGAGAGCTCACTTTCAACACTTGTATCATAAGAGTTACGAATGTCCCGTTTTGCACGTGTCTACGACCTTTTTTACGCGCTAGTGCGAGAAGTGACTCATTTTACGTCAGGTCCAAAATTTCGGAGGGCCAACTGTACTAAAAAACGTCGTACGAGACACGTGCAAAAAGGAAAATCGTAACTCGCGTCGAATTAAAACATCGCCACTCGTTTAGAATTTCATGTTTTTCGCACTTGTGTCGTAATGTACTATTTTTTTCAGTACAGATGGTGCTTTTTTACGCCCTAGTCTGAGAAGTGATTCATTTCTTGTCAGTTCCATCTGCACTGAAAAACTTCGTTCGATATAGGTGTGAAAAGGAAATTCCTATCTCGTGTCCGTTTAAAACATTCCGGTCGTAGGTATTTTAATATATCGCCACTATTTTCGAACTACGTTTTTTCGCACTATTAAGATGGACTTAGACCAAACGAGCATTCGCTCATTCTATCCCCCACTCTACGAAATTTGTTCTTTACACAAAACGTGATTCGTCAAAATTCGCTGATTTCGTAGAGTGGGGGATAGAATAAGCGAATGCTCGTTTGGTCTAAATCCACCTTTACCGTTTTGTACTATTTTGAGAGTAACTGAAAATGTGATCTCTAAACACGTGTAGAACCGGCATTTTTTGGAGGTTATAAAGCAGGATAGCGATATGCGGCCATCCCTCGATTACGTCATGAATGCAGTGACTCCCATATTAAATCACGGAGGGACCTATTAGCGGAGCGCTCGATATTATCGATCGATATTTTTTTTGCTTTACTCTTTAAAATATTTTTTAGTAATTTCTGTAAAACGACATACAGTCAAGTGCAATAATATGTATCTGAATCTTCGTATAAATATGATACGAGTTACGACGCTCTTATCACACAGAATTAACGTATGGAACATTATTTTTCATCACATTTGCTGTCTAAGCGCGCCATTGCTTGCTTGCGTAACGGGAGTACCTAATAGAAAAGTTAAATTCCCTAGGAAGTAATAGAATTGTCAACTCAGTACATCATTCAATAATATTTTCTCTTAAAACTTATTTTTTGGGGCAAGTGTGATGAGAAACATTGTATGCATCACGGTCGGTAAGCGGAATATTAACTCCGAGTCATTAAATTAAAAGCCCTCCGCCTACGGCGTCGGGTTTCTGACACTCTCGTTAGTAATTCCGTACTTACCTCTCTTGATGTACAATGTACTATTGCACTTGTATCTTAATGCACTAGTGTACGATGATTATAAATATGGAAATAATAAATATAATGTAACATTCTTACACAAATAGACCTTGTCCGGCGGCGGTATGCAAAATTAAATTAAAGCTTGTGCGTGGGTACTAAACTATAGCGAAGTTATATACACATGTGTAATACAGGGCGTTTGAAATAGACGTGGTAAGCTATGATATATATGATTAGTCATAGTTCATCTATGTAATTCTTTTTTTTCGAGTAGGTATTTGACGTCTTTCGGCTGATATGATGATGATGATGATGATAATGTTGAAGTATTACTAAGCCTGTTTTTTATTGTCTCGAATTTGGTGAGAAAAGTTGAGTATCGTCGTTGAGATTGTCAATTCCGTTATGTGCACGATTTCAGGAACTGAAAAGTCAATCCAAATGACATATGTTTATAGTCTTCTTTTGTCAAATTTGAAATTTACACATAACAGAATTGGCAATCTCAACGACGGTATATACCTCTGGAATAAAACTGTCTTGGGCGCTTGAATCCCTCACTGCACTCAGGGCTCAGTCTTAATTTGACAAATAAATAGATGGTTTGAAGTTTTGAGGCGTTCATAATTCTTCAATTTTAATAAACTTTTTCAAACAATTTTATATTATTTTTACTATCACTAAGATTTTTTAAAGTATGATTATTCTTATTACCTACCTACACATGTATTTACACAATTCTTAGAAGCAAAGTCGACCTTTTGACACAAAACAAATCGCCATACCGGGTGGTCATTTACAAGCGCATTTCATGCGTGACAGACCAACGAAAATAGGGATTCGTGTTATTAGTCGGGATTACCTGCTTCGGTAGTGAACAAAAGCTCTCAAGTCGCTTCTGAAACGTAATCTTTTCCTTTTAACTGTTACCTGTTACCGTTAAAAGGACAGATTTATTGTACAATAATAATTTAGGTACTTCACTAGTGTTTTAGTAAATGCTGTAACTATATTGGAAATGGGGAAATTAATGGAAATGGAAACCTCACGTACATAAGAAGGTTGATAATAATCTAGAGCTTTGCATGACCTTCTGGCGGGTAAAACGGTATTTCAATCAACTCTCTCCGTCAGTCAGAACATGTCAGTCATACAATTCGTGACTTGTGTCGATTTAAAACACTCCATTCGACCGTGTTTTAATATATCGCCACTCGATTGGAACTTTCGCACACAAGACAAAGACAAAATAATACATTTTATTGTATTTTCATGTAATAGACGTTAAAAACCGCGTCACGTCACGTGTCACGTGCACATTACATACGCTAACAAAATGGTAGATTTACTATGTCGCCGGTATAAGGGACAAGAAGACTTGACTCAGTATCACTGTCTCCAACATACTGCAGTTTTTTTTAGCCCAAGCGACCTTACAAACAGGAACACAAAACTTACAATATTTATTTTATAGGTAATTAGGTACTTTAGAGGTTGTATAACAATCATCTACATTACCTACTGGATGCTTTCGGGTGAATTCTGTATTTAAATGAATGACATAAAAGGATCATTGTCAGATTTAGGTTAACGTCTTTTCGGTGGACATACTTGCATAAAGTTAAAGAGTTCGTGTATAAAAAAATTACTGGTACAACTAGGTTCCCCGTTCTACAACCTACAACCCTATGTAATAAAATTGTAGCATTGACTTATAAAACCTGTTAACTATTGACCACCGAGTGGACAACTTTTGTTTTTCGGACTGACAATGACCCAAACTCAACATAAGAAATAAAATAGAAAATTGTATCGGTCACCCTCGAGGCTCTAGCCTCCGGGTCACGCTCGTGCGCCGCGAATTATAAAATAAATGATTTCTTCTTTTAAAATCTACCCCTGAGTCTTATTATTCCACCAGCACCAGTACTAACTTGTTCAACATAAATCGCCTAAGTATTCTAGAATTAAAATTTAGATCATGCACTTTTGAATCTAATAGTACGAAGTACAGCCTTACTAATTCTAGTTACTATTACGAGTAGCTTTGTAATGTAATATAAGATAAAGTCTGATGTGCGATATTGTTTTTCATTGATTCAGCAATAGCCCCCCAATTCATAAGTAAACATATTACGTATCGCCTGGCAACAAACCAGTCTGAATGGAATCCAAAATGGCGAATCCCGCCAAAACAGCTGATCGCCACCGCTACGTGAGAAACGCTAAACTGAGACCTAAACGACTATTGTTAACACCAAAACACGATATTTAACGAGATATTTTCTAACAAAAGCAATTATAAAAGAGTGGTTTATTGTATTTTGGGTCGGACCTCGGACGCCGACTGACTGACGCCATATTTTGGCGGGAATCAGCTGTGACAGCAAAACAAGTCGGACCGGTGCCTCTACTATGAAACCTGCTGCAATCTCCTTCATATAAAAACTTAATTCGTAAGCTTTAGCTTTTTAATTATCATTATGTACAGTAAAATGCTTAGAAACTAATTTAATGTAATTTTTTTATCGAGTTGTTTTTCAGTAGATTTATGACTGAGAAAGTTCAATTAATTATCTTTACAAGTCACAAAAATATACTTAGTAAAATTGTAAAGCATAAATTCTTAGTAAAATTGGAGTTTGACCCCGATAACTTAATTCTAAAACGACATTTTAGCGATAGCGTTCCCGCCGTAATGTTTCGTGGTACAGGGGCGCCTCAAACCGAATCAGCTGAGCCCGCTTTTTTCAACGACCATTTTTTTTAATTTCGGAACAGGTTGGCTTTGTCGCGCCGCATTCCTTTATTCAAACTTCTGGGAAGAGTCGTAGAACCTCATTGGAAAAAAGCAACCTTTTGGCTATGGTACAGGTATGTGGGCGTAGGTCCAACATACGTGTTCGAATTTTAAAATGCGTTAAACGGCTTTGTTTTTATATTGGCGCTTAGGACGTTTTTTATTTCGTGTTCGTTCCGGTTGTTTGTGTAAAACGATACTAAATGTAGAAATGAAAGCAAAATGTATTGGTTGACTGGATATTGATGGTTTTTGGGTATTTGGCTGAAAACTACACTTATGTCCGTATCCATAGATGCTGAACTCTGATTAAATATCTCGTATCAACTTAACCTCTGGCCGCCCAGAGGCCTATTAAAGGAGTCAACAGCAGAAAAAATGGACATAGGTAATTAAAACAAAAATTTTGTGTTTCGAAGTTAAAATTTCTGTACTTAACAACTTTTGACAGTGCAAAAGGGCGACAAATTCAAATTTTCTATAAGCAATCAACAATATCTGAAACACCTTTTAAATTTGGAGCATTTTGCTACTGCCAACGGTGGTTGAACAGAGTATACCATATCAATGTAGATTCTACATATTTTTTGAAATTGACACAAAAGGTCTTCAAATAAAAGGAAATCTGTTCTATTTTCTACACTATTAATTCAAAATTCGCTGGCAAATTGTACTGTCTGGGCGGTAGGAACTCAATAAATATTTATTTTATTAAAATCAGCACGCACAAAATCGGGAAAGCCTTTGCCCAGCAGTGGGACGCCAATATAGGGTAGGAAAAAGGAACATAATATTTTCTTCGGTTATCCGGATAGTTTTATTTCAAAAAAAGAACAGTTATCCGAATTATTCAACATAAACAATGTCGAATTGGTGCCGAATCGATGAATATGGCCGGTGGTCCCATGAAATCGTCCTTTTATCGTTTGGTATGCTTATCATTTGGGATGGTATAATACACTAATCGACCTAGCCTCACGGTATAAGTTCAAATTAGGTAAGTACCAACTAGGCTATGGAATGGACGCTGACGAAATAAATGCTCCTACCGGGATTTGAACTTAGGACATCCGGGTGAGTAAGCAAGGTCACCGCCGTGCCGTCACCGGTACAGTCAAGAAATAATCCTGTTATGATTATGTTACGCTTACGACATTATTAAATAGCTGGTGGTAGGACCTCGTGCAGGGTCCGCCCACCACCGTCCACCGTCTTACCCGTTAACCTGACGTTAAATAGTTAGTACTTTGTTCCGATTTGGGGGTAAGATAGCCGGTGTAATTCAGGGTAGGCAGCGCGTAGACGATTTTTGGTCACTGTGTCCATGGGCCTCAGTTCCCGCTTTCCATCAGGTGGGCTGAGAGCTCAGTTGTCTACCTTCGTCACATAAAAAAAAAGATAACAGAATTGAAGTGCACTGGGTGGGACATAGGTATTTTTGAGCATCTTTATAAATATACATACACCATTTTACATTACTATCTAAATATACTAATTTCTAAAAATAAAAAACTAAACGCACTTTAAAAAAAAAAGACGAAACTACTTTTCGAATTCAGAATACTGATCGTGAGAAAAAGATACCTCAATGCAATATGAACTCTAATTCTATGAGAATAAGATTCAAACTAGAAATTACCAATTCGAAATACCTGTTCTTTGACCGGCAATGAACTCGTGAAAAAGCGCGGGAAAACTCCGTACTCGTGGTTTGATGTGCGATTTTTGATTCGACTTTATTTTAAACATTGTAAAGTTCATTTTTGTTTGTTGATTTTTGACAGTTTGGGGTGTAGTGATGGCCAATTTTCGAATTTGGAAAATGGATTGTGCATAAATCATGGAAATTGGAAATCAAATGTATAGGTATCGGCAGGAGAGTTGAAGTGAATGATTACACACACATCCAAATGAAGTACTAATTGCAAAATATGTAGTGAATGAATGAATGACTTGCGTCAAAATATTGAAGCAAATCACTTGAACAAACTTTTTGGTCAATCTTACAGTTGCAATTGGGTTTGCTGTCAGTACGAAAAAAGAACACTAATTTCAAATTCCCCGTGTGTTTACATGACATGTTGATGTGTGCGTGGCCTCAACTCGTGCCGATACCTATAAACTGTCCTTTTTAGTACAGATATGCATTGGTGCCTTTTTTAGGCTCTAGTGCGAGAATAGGCTACTTGAGCCATTTTTAAAGTTTGTCGTATATTATTAATCAATATCAGATTAACGGAAAAAAAATATAAATATATTTTTTCACGACCTAGAAAACCGCAAAATTATAACTTAAAATTTAAACTTTTGTTACCGCGCGAAAACGATACTAGCCATGTTAATGCTTAGATTATCTGTGGTGTGACGTCACTCAAACCGAAAACAATCATTTGACATGTCACTTATGTTATGTCAATGTCACAGCAAAGCTACATGCCTACATGTCCATGGCGAACTTCACTCGTATAATATTCGACATGAAATTAGTTTAAGATCCTATGACGTCACATCATGGCCGACACCGTTTTCAGAGTACGAAATAAAAAAATAAAAAAACAAATTTTTCAATAAAAAATATGTACCCATCAAACACTTTTAATACACCGTAATCGAAAAATATTGATCTTTTCAATAAATACTACAGAAAATAATAATTTTTTGCACTAAATTTGATATGAGTCAAGTAGCCTATGTCATTTTACTTATTTTACGTCAAGTCCAAAAAATTCGGAAGGCCATCTGGACTAAAAAAACGTCGTACGAGTACGAGACACGTGCAAAAACGAAATTCGTAACTCGTGTCGATTCAAAACACTCCCTGTCGGTCGTGTTTTAAAACATCGCCACTTGTTTCGAATTTCATGTTTTTCGCACTGTGTCGTAATGTACTATAGCAGCTATGCTATTCTCTTATTTACACATTCGACGCTGCGTTCGTCAACGAGCTCGACGACGAGACAGCCTTCACTTCGACTTAGAGCGCAGCGCTGCGAAAAACGGTATTCACTAACATAGAACAGCTCGTCGTCGAACTGTAGGCGGTAACTCTCGACGCAGTGTAGTTCCAGCTCACGCCGCATTCGTCGCCGAGCGCTAGTGTCGTTTAAAGTGCATTAGTGAATACCATTTTTAGGCTCGACGCTGCCGCAGCGCTGACACAGCGTAGTTAGCAAGGCGGTTTCCTTAGTGAATAACACTGCAGGGCTGCCAAATTAGGAGTTTTACTTTTACCCCTAAATTAGGGGTAAATAAGGACAGTGGGGTTTTAGAGGCTTTTCCGTCCCACTTTTTTTCTATCTATGGAAAATTTTTATCGAAAATCAGAAAACTTTGTTACTGTAGCATTTTTTTTAAATTATTTAGAAAAAGTTACGCCTTCTTTGGAGTGATGCAGTGACAGACAGTAGCTCTACATGAGCTGTTGCTACGTTATTAATTATTAACGAGCGTTTACTTTCTATGGGGGATCTATGTGATTCAGCTATTGCTTATGGAGTGTTTGATGACATGAGGTTGATTGACATTGAGATAATATATATAAAGATTTTTAATACTTTAAAACAGTGACATTAGTGATTTATTTTTATTAATATTATTTTTATTTCATTTAATTATTTTAGTTAATCAGGTATCAATTATTATAAATCAAAGTTGTCCAAACTTTGATTTATAATAATTGATAATTTTGTGTTTGCAATAAGGTTTATACATTTGCATGCTATAACAAGCAGAGTATGGCTGTTCAATGTATTGTCTAAACATCTGTATGTGTAAACCCATATTCAGCAAATAAACGATTAATTTCATCTCATCGTCCCTGGAAATTTCCTCTATTCGCGGTAGGCATTTCGGTTCCCATACTAACCTCGTAAGGCCCATTCTATTTTTAGGACAAGTTAAATAATAGCCCAGTGTCCTAAAAAAAGGACATTATATTTATAACTAGCGATCCACTCCGGCTGCGCACGAGTACTATACCTACATAAAAACCTTCCTCTTGAATTACTCTACCTATTCAAAACAATCTCATCAAAATCCGTTGCGTAGTTTTAAAGATTTAAGCGTGCAAAGGGACATAGGGACAGAAAAAGTGACTTTATTTTATACTATGTAGGTAGTGATTTTGGGATCTGCAAAATAAAATTCATAATCCTTTGAAAAATATGACGTCATGGGCCGGTATGAGTAGTTTGTTGTCCTTAAAATAGGACGTTGGGCCTTACGAGGTTAAAACACTAAAACCTAGCCCTAAGCCTGTTTGGTTATATCTGATTCTCCGGCCTATTTACTTACTCAGGTTACGGCCACAGCTCAAATAGTAACTTCCTTCCAAAGTTTCCAAACATTGGCTTTTCCCATTACCATGCAACTTCTTGCTAAAACGGCCATCTTGGATTTGCGAATGCTTAAGTCTATGTGGGTAAAATTTACACACTAATTCTGTAGGCCTAGTACGGCAAACACCGAAATTAGTAAATTTCAGGGATTTGTCTCTGTCACTTCAAAGAACCCGTCATTAGAGTGATAGAGAAGAGAATCCCTGAAATTTGCGGATTTCGAAGATCTCGCTATAGCCGCAGTTCAGTTGATCGTGTTGGTGGAAATTTGCGCCAATCTACTTTTCGATCGACACTATTTGGTCCCGTAACGCACAATGTTATCAAGTTTGCTAGAAAAAATGCTTATATGTAAATAAAATTGTACATGCATCAGGCCCCCCACAAGTTCACATCGATACATTTCGGTTCCTACTGATTTTCATTGTAAATAATTATGTGTATAGTATTAATTGACGTAAGTTCATCAAAAGTAACGCAGCAGACAGACAATAAATTATGTCGATCGAAAAGTTGATTGGCCCATTTATTTATGTATTTACCTTGTCGCTTGACTGACTCCACCAAGATCCGCGTGGTAAAGCTAGTATCTGTAACTTAACACTAAATACCACACTAAACTCCCAGCGGTACAGACCCTTTGTAATGTAACGCAACGGACCGACAAAGACATTACTTGATTACCGTATTGTTCAAGTAACTGTTTTACTATAGAAAGTATTTTACGATTGCTACAGTTTTTCGTGGTATTTTATTTTAAGAATAATAAGGCTTAAATTACAGTTTGGAGATTCAAGTTGAAGATTTCATAGACGTTTATTTAATACCTATACTGAACCGAGGCTAAGACCGTACCTGTAGGTGCTTCCATTATTCAAGATAACTCTGATTCATGTCAAGTTTTGATGACACTTTCAAACAGACTACTTTTAGATAAGAACGCTGTTCATTCTAATCACGAATATATCTCCTTTTATAAAAAAAAAAACCATTAAAAACATTATTTATTATGACTAGTAGAGTTAAAATTCATAGCTGAATTTATACATCTCAATTAATAAAATTCCACTTGTCATTTAAACTAGAATTTAAAAATCGACTCTTAATAAAAGTTTTCCAACCCCTGTTAAAACTTTCTTTACAAAATGGACGTTATTTAAGCCAGATTTACACATACAAGTTCTTGCTGTAAATTTTGAAAAAAGTTATATTCATGAAATAAAACTATGAAAACGGATAAACTACGCGAGTTTATCCGTTTTCATAGTTTTATTTCATGAGTAATCCTCGCGGTAACCGAAGAAAATAAAAGTTATATTGTTAAGGAGCATTTAGACCAAACGAGCATTCGCTCATTCTATCCCGCACTCAACGAAATACGTTCGTTACATAATAGTACATTACGACACAAGTGCGAAAAACAAGAAAATCGAAACGAGTGGCGATGTTTTAAAAAACGACCGAAGGGAGAGGGAGTGTTTTAAATCGACACGAGTTACGAATTTCCTTTTTGCACGTGTCTCGTACGACGCGTTTTTTAGTACAGATGGCCCTCCGAAGTTTGGGATCTGGCGTAAAATGAGCCACTTCTCGCACTAGCGCGTAAAAAAGGCACCATCTGTACTAAAATAGTACATTTCCTAACTAGTGCGGGAAAACTTTTTTTCGGCGAGGGTGAAAGTTGGAGCCCGAGTGAAACGAGGGCGACGAGAAAAAAGTTTTTGCACGTGTAAGGGACGATTCTTTTCATAACAAATGCGTCAAAAAGAGAAATTACCGCGCGCGAAGCGTGCGGAAAGTTCGTTTTTTCGCACTAGTTAGGAAAAACCAATTGTTGATTTCGTAGAGTGGGGGATATAATGAGCGAATGCTCGTTAGGTCTAAATGCACCTAGTCAAGGTTAAAGATATACACATAGATGCGGTCCATATGTGCCAAATATATATATGCACAAACCTTTTGCTATTTTTTATACGGTCGAGGACCTATTCATATTTTTGAACTATAAGCGGTTCTATAGGTTACCTTGCCCGTACGCTTAAAGTTTTAAGATTTATCGGCATAACTTCTACGATATTATAAACTTGAAAATCTAATCGTCACCTATCCGGTAATAAAATGTAGATCCGCTTAGTACAAGATAAGATAAAATGGTAAAATACCTTTTCCCGTGTGCTTTCTGTCCATTGATAGAGTTTGTGCGGAAAATGAAATTCTGGCTGTCAGGCACGCCCATATATCTGACGTGCCTTGAGTTTCCAAACAAACAGTAAATCGATAAACTATCTTTGAAATTGTACTATCTAAGTCCATACAATTAGATTATTATTACATAAGGCTTATGATAGTTATGTCGGCTTATGTAATGTACAATAGTACATTTCGATGCAAGTGCAAAAAAATTTTTTTTCGACGTGGGCGAAAGTTGGACCCCGAGTGAAACTAGGGCGACAATCATCCGAGTTAAAAAGAAGTTTTTACACGTGTATCGAACGACTTTTTTGATAACAAGTGCCTTAAAAAGAGAAATTTACGCACGCGTAGCGTGTGCAAAGTTTGCTTTTCCCCACTAGTTAGAAAAAACCCTTTTTCTGAAAATAAATCGTTCTTATTCTTAATATTATTCTTATTCGGACGCCGATCCTGTTAATTTAATACAGTTGCCGATTACTAAGAATGAACTTTTGACAGTTATACATAGATTAATACTTATTAAGTAGGATCTATTTTAGTATCACACAAGACACACAGTAAACTTTTCTAAAAATCATTCATATAGCTATTAATCACTTAATACCTATTGACAAAAATAGTTAATCCAAACGCAATTAGGACCAAAATTGCATTAAACATCAATAAACAAAACGCATTCATAAAATTCGTCTCAATTTCTGTAAAACAAAGATAAAAATGCGCTTAAAAAATTAAGCGAATCACAACTTACACTCTAACGTCTAGTAAATAAGGTTCGATTTGTAAACATTACAATTTTATCGATGATAGATGTATTGGTCACACTTGGCGGGAGAGTTGGTCGGGATTACACATTCCAGATTTGAAAGTTAACGCCTACAATACAACGGTACCGCAACGGCCGTTCCGTTTCGCGCGCTTTTCGCGACTACAGATAACCGTAAAGATTCCTTGCACTCTATCACCGTGCATTAAGGTTGATAGTCTTTCACCGTATTTAGTGCCACTTGACAGATAAACTTTTTTTCAATGAGCGCACAGATTATAGGCGATA
>JALPQI010025748.1:0-14451 GCA_025490895.1 Thaumatotibia leucotreta
TGATGCAGCGCAGTATTATATTAACAGAAAAGGATTCTACTCTGTTAATGTACAGGTGAATATCATAGTAGGTATTTACCTATACTTACTACAGCTACCTACCTACCATTCATTACTAACAGAGTGCTAATATTATAATTTACACATTTTTAATAAGTAGCTAATTAGGTACGTACGTACGTACGTTCTGATCATAATACTAATAAGTACTAACTCATTTTACATTAAATTTTGAATTATTATCAGGTTACATGCGATGCACACCTCCGTATCCAAGATATTGTGGCCCGTTGGCGAGGAAGCACGCACGATGCCCGGATATTTAACGAGAGCTCGCTCAAGGAGCGATTCGAAGCTGGAGAGTTTCGAGGCAAGAGGCTCCTTGGCGACTCTGGGTATGGGCTGGAGCCCTATCTGCTCACGCCGTTACTGAGACCTCAAACTGTCCCCGAAGAGCGTTACAACATGGCGCACATTGCGACACGTAACAGCGTAGAACGCTGCTTCGGGGTGTGGAAGGCTCGATTTCGGTGTCTGCTGCAGGGCATGTCGGTGAAACTGCCCAATGTTAAAAATACAATAGTCGCCCTGGCAGTGCTGCACAATATTGCCATTGACCATAACGACCCGCCCCCAGGTACAGATATTATATCTACTTATTATTGTTCTAATGAGAGTATACCTAATTTACTTTCAAAATACTGTTTGGTTTGTTAGCATTAAAAATAATGAAATTAGATACGTTATAATACTTACCAGCACCATAATACTACAGATATCATGAACCTGCGTGTTATTATTTACCTACAGATGCCGAGGACAACATGGAAGATGTCCAAGAAGAAGTGGTCGTGGCAGCGCCGAACAGGGCGGCTAACAACGCACACCTCCGCGCGTTCATTCAACGCTACTTCAATTAAATATACTAGATACCTACATATATCGAGGGTTGCCTGGTGAAACCCTATAAGTACGTGACACCTAGTTTCGAGAAAAATGATGTTAAAGGTTTATTGTTATCGGACACTTATTTTGATAAATAGATTCGTATTTTTATGAGTGGTTTGTGAAAAGCAATTTCATTCACTTTAAGTTTATCTATGTTTTAGTTATGTAACTCATCTAGTTTTCCTGTAAGATAACATTTTTTACCAAGGGGTATCGACTTATTGGGTTTACGCATAAATAAAATAACCATATTTGTTACTAAGAGGGTATTATTACCAAATAAAAACTTAAAAAATAGACGAATCTAAAAGTAATAACGGTATTATTCTACATCTGAAAAAGTAAGTGCTATGCCAACAAACGTTTTTAGGCTTCTTATCCATCCATGATACTCTTCAGGTATAATTCAGTATGTTTCAGCGGGGCAAAGTGCTTCCATGAACGGTTTGTCTGTGACTGGACCTGGTGTTTCAACGGCGGATAAAAAAATATAAGCTGAAAGGCAATGAGGATGGTGGGTTTCCATGGTTTTGAGGATCCGCACATTGTTTTGCGTTGCCTATTGTGTTTGTGGTACTCATGCTTTGGTTGGGAGAATCGGTTTCAGAAAAGGACTCCTCCGATCTTGATGAATCGCAAATTGATATTGCCACCCAAATGCGCTATATTCTCAACGGCAGTAATGGCATGTCGGACTCAAGTGAGTCTTTTGTGGATTGTTGAAAAAAAAACTGTTGTTGGAATCGATCTGTAACTTGATTTATTGTGCTTGCATTTTTTCCGGATGATGAAGCTGACTTATTTGGCCGTGACTGTTCGGGTGAGGATCCTGCATGTGTGCCGCATCCTGGGGACTTTCGCAGTTTTGATGAGTCGCGGATTGATATCGCCGCCCAGATGCGCAGTAGTGGTGGTAAGGGGACTCAAGTGGGCCTTGTACAGATTGCCTGAAAGTGGTGTTATTGGGATGAAGTTGCTTATACAGGTAATTTATTCTGCTTTCGTTTTTTTTCAGATCATTGAACTGAGGATCCTACCTGCGACTGTTTTGCCAAAACAAATGGATTTTGACTCGGATTTTGCTACTGAGGGTCCAAATGTTTCATCCAAACAGGAAGATTTTTTATGGAGCTGATTGATGAAGTTTTGGATCGAGTTTGGATTGCTGTGGAGGATGACTATTCAGCGGGAGCTCCTTGTGTTCCTGATACAGATTTGGAGAGCGATGCACCTCGGCGAGATGATTCTGGCCGTGACATTGTTGTTCCTGAGGGTCCCGGTCCAGGGAAGCATCGGGAGCCTTCCTTGCCGATGCTTGACGGTGTTGGTCTTTCTGGTCAAGGTGAATGTATGGAGGGAGCTTCTTCTTGCGTTTCGGATTCCGAAGACGATACATTGAGGGTATTGGAGCCGACTGACTCTGGCCACAGTGACGGTATGATCCGTGAGCGTTCCGGTGCTTGTTCGCAGGTGGAAGGCGCTGTTGACTTGATTTTGGACAGTGTTTTGGATAGGGTTTGGGATTGTGTCGGGCCCCTGAAGCGACGTAGGCAGGCTGAGCTGTCTGAGTGGAGGGTGGATATCGCTAAAAGGCGAAAGCTGCTAAAGTTCCAAAGGAGGCTTCAAGGATCGAGGAGGTTCCAAGGAGGTTTTGGAACTTTAGCAGGACGCTTAACGCCTTGGGTTATATAAGGTAGCCCTTCCATTTTTCGCTTTTGAGCGATATCTACTTTCCGTTCAGATGGCTTGGCTTGCTTGCGTCGCTTCAGGGGTTTGACGGAATCCCAAACTTTGTCTGAAATATTGTCTAGAATTGGGTTAGCAGTGTCTTCTGCTTGTGGGCAGGCGCCGGAGCATTAGCGGATCATGCCGTCATTGTGGCTGGAGTCGGTTGGTTCTGATACTTTTAATGTATCGTCTTCGGAGTCTGGAACGTGGGAGGAGGCTCTTTCTGTGCATTCGCCTTGACCAGAGGGACTGGCATTGTCGGGTGTCGGCAGGGAGCGTTCCTGGTGTTTCCTTGGACTGGGACTTTCAGGAATGATGGTGTCGTGGCCGGAGTCATTTCGCTGAGGTGCGTCGTTCTCTGGGTCTGTGTCGGGAGCGCAGGGAGCTCCCGCTGTATGGTCATCTTCTGCAGCGGTCCAGGCTCGATCTAAAGCCTCATCAATCAGCACCATAAGGGGGTCTTCCTGTTTGGATGAAACATTTGGACTTTCATTGGTGAAGTCTGGGTTGAAATCTATTTGTTTTGGTGAAATAATCGTGGGTGGGATCTTCAGTTTAATCATTTCAGGAAACCGAAGGAGGAATAAATTGCCTGTTGGCTTTGTCCTAGCAACGTTGTTTTTGAGTGGTCTGTAAAAGACTTGCTTGAGTCTTCTTACTATTATGATTGTGCATTTGGGCGGTGATATCAATTTGCGATTCATCGGAATTGCGAGGGTCCTTGGGATGTGGCACATGTGTGGGATCTTCATCCGAATGGTTACTGCCGGGTGGGTCAGTTTCATTATCTGGAAAGAATTTAAGCATGATGAACTGAGTTACCGATTGATCCTAACAACGGTTTTTTTTAGTAGTCCACAAGGGACTTGCTTGAGTCTGGCATGCTATTGTTGTCGTTGACAATATAGCGCATTTGAGTCATTTTCTGAAATTGTTTTTTTTTAATTGGAGTGTGAGTATCACAAGCACAATAGGTAGTAACGTGGGACAGTGTGCGGATCTTCAAGGTCATGGAAGCTTACCATCTTCATTGTTTTGCATGTAACAGCTTACATTTTTTTCAATTGCCTTTGAAGTCAGTACTTCAACCCCAGACCCAGTGGTCTAGTCATGGACAAGCTGTTCATGGAGGCACTTTGCCCCGCTGAAACGTAAAAAATCATAAATATTATTTAATCAAAAGTACTAATCACAACTACCTTTTTATTATTTTTATCGTAAGAATCACTCAAAGTCGCGAAGTCTCATTAATCGTCAGTGCTAAAACCTGATAAGTTCGCATAAAACAACAACAATTATTTTCATAGTCAGTGCTAAAACCCAATAAGATCAAATAAAACAACAACAATGCTTTTCATAGTCAGTGCTAAAAACCGATAAGTTCAATAAAACAACAACAATGCTTTTCATGGTAACGGTTAGTTACAATAGCTTACATTAATTGTTACTTGAACTCATTACTATAAACACGGTGTGTAAAATATGACAATTCTACGTTTATTCTAGGTTAGAAAAGTAGATTACCTGTTTCCAGCTTATTACTGCAAGCTAGGTAGTTGCACTAATTTTCTGCCTCGGTCACTCATCACACAACTTTAAACACAATCATTCACAACCTTCTTTAATACAATACACCCCTTTTTAACAGCTATTTTCAATTAAATATGCAACGTCGCAGCGGTGCGCTTGCGTTCGTGACGCTACTTGTCAAGGCTGCGCATGATCATGGGACCGTCGAAAAACTCATAGGGTTCTTCCCCGGACATATTTGAAAGAAATTTGTTAAAGGCCTCTTGCGAGAATCCGATTACTGGACTTAACATAATATTTTATTAGACAATTGTTTCAAATAAGTACTATAAGTTTATTTGTTGGGTTCTCTTTGAATAAATTTGTATGTGCAATAAATGATATCGTAAAAGTAGAATCCAACAAATGCTTTTAACGTATTCTAATTCGTAATAAAATCCTTTAAAGTTTGCAATCGTAATGAGGTGAGACCGGGTAAGTAACAGTAACTGGTTCTACATTGTGTGTTTAGTTTGATTAGGTGTAAATACCTCGGCACTAAATACCAATAAATATACATTATGTGGTTCTTCCATTAAGTAATAAATAAAAATTAAGTCTTAAATGTAGTTGTAGTATTTCGTTTTGAATTAATAGTTGAAATCAAGTACTTATTGGGTTATTTACTCGGCATATTTCCGTGATACATGTAAAATCAGCTTATCTGATATTACCATTAGATTGACCGATACTGAATCATTCTAAAACTGTTTTTACTTTAAAATCTCACTTTTTGTCACTTATCGGGTTTCACCAGGCAACCCTCGATATGTATTTTAAATGTGCTTTAATTAGCCTATATTTATATGGAGCTTATTGAGGCGAAATGCAAATTTAGACCCGGCTACAATGGTGGCAACCTTTCAAAGGGGCCATCAATAATTTCTGTAAATAATGGTAATTTAATTAATTAATGAAGTCAGTCAGTCAGTCAGTTGATCTTTGGAACTCGTGTTTGATTCCCGCCTCCCAAGTACTTCACCATAATACCTAAACAATATAAAACAAACAAACTGACGAAATTTAAATACTTGGGCCATTGGGTCACAGATATGACACTAAGAGACTGATGACGCAGACATAGAAAGGGAGCGCAGCACTGTCGGTAAGATGTAATTATGCTCTCTCGCAGGTTTGCACGTTGTTCTACACAGGTTAAAATAACTTTGTTTAATAGTTATTTATTTTACAAGGGAGCAAAATGAAAGATTCCAGAGATTGAACCACGAGCGCAGCGAGGGGTTCATAAAATGGAATCTTGAGCGATGCGAGGGTTACAAGGCAAGAGAGTAGAAGAATCTTTGCTCCCGAGTGAAATACAATTTTTTTCACTACACTAAGGGCCACTTGCACCAAGCGTAACTCCGCCTTAACCTCGGGTTAACCTTAGGTAAACCCTTCATTTGTATGAAATTTTGACAGTTGTAACCTGGGTTAACTTTAACTCCGCTTGGTGCAAGTGGCCCTAAAGCGAGGAAACATATAAAACAAATCTCAAACAAAACAAATTGGAATGTAACAAAGTATTTATTTTTCAAGTAATCAATATAAAAAATCAATAAAATAATAAAACAAAACCCTGAAATATGCATCGGCTAACTTGCTCACAAGTATTTGAACATGCCGCTTTTCATACACATCAAGCATTCATACTATTCATACATATATTCAATATGCTTAAATCCGAATTCAATAACACATTTCTGTATTAAGTTTATTTAAATTGTCTGTATTTATTTAATATAGTCGTGTTTACGAGATATCGCAAAGTTTCATTGTGTCCGTTTGTTTCAATGTCACACAACACAACACCCAAAATGAATACTTTCAATTCTCTTGAGTGTTTTTACATAAATTAATCAAATTTAATTGTTTGTATCTAGCCTAGCCCTACAGCTACATATCTAGACACTTGAATTTGCTTAATTAATGTAAGCACAAGAGAGAATTGAAAGTATTCGTTTCGGGTGTTTCATTCATAGTGGAATGACCCAAAAGTAGTTCTGGGGTTAAAACAATTACTTTTAACCAAGTTCGACCTATGTATTCATTTTACTTTTTAAGTATTCGAGTTTGGTTAAAAGTAATTGCTCTTTTAACTCTAGAACCCTATTCTTTTTAATGTGATTCTCCTTTTTTCTCTCTTCGTTTTCTAACTGAAATTGGTGCAGCTCCTGCCTGCACCGGATTTCATTTGCAGCTATTTCAGCTGCAGGGCCTGCGGGCTGTCCTCCTTGAGTTGTCTGAAAATAATATTAAATTGTTAGTAAAATAAACAAATAAACTACTACTCTAATACAGACAAACAAGCATGGCCTTTACCAGAAACTGTAACCAAATAAAAACATTTTTTTTTTCTTCAATTTCTAAATTCCTTAACCCCTCGTATGCGGCCTGTCAAATTAGGTTACTGAAAAAGTGACCGTGACACTTAAAACAATAAATTGAAATTCCCACGCACGGATCCGTGCCTAAGCATACGAGGGGTTAAACCTTGAATAGAGAATACTAATATTGACATATAACTTTTGAAACTAATAATTGTTAGATATAAGATGTAGGTAATTCAGGTTTCTTGCTAAAGGGTTTACTCTTCCCAGGCAGTGGTGTAGGATTTGAGACGGTGTAGCTATATTTATTTTCATTCTTTCAAAAGAGCATTGTATAGGTAATGATTTCATTTCATTTTCATTTCAATACTGCGTTTTACTGAAGATTACAAACCATATACAAATAATTACCTTTTTTTTTTTGCCTCTTACATTCCTGACATTTCTGGGAGCTTGCGACGCTGGCAGAGGTTCTGGGACCGGTGACTGTATGACTGGTGATTGTGGGACCAGAGACTCAGGAGACTCTAGGACCGGGGGTTGTGGGACAGGTGATGGTGAGACCTCCCGGACTGCCCTTGGTTCATCCACTGGTGGAACTGGCTCGGTACTGGCTGGTGGAATTGGCTGGTGGAACATACATATTTTTTATTAGATACGCATTTTGTATTGTAAACCAAATGTAAAGAGCTGCTGGGCTGTGGAAATTTATCAATAGGTTAATAAAATGAAATAAATGAAATTAAAAATAGGCATATCTCATTGAACACTATTTGTTACAGAATTATTCCAACCAAGTACCTATCATTATAATCAATCTCTGTCTGAAATAGGTTTAGTAAGTATAACCAATTGGAAAATGTTTTATTGAAATTATATTACATATTTTGAAACCAATCAGAATTAATCTTAACATTTATTGTGTTAACATATTGTATGATAGCGAGTTGTGGGCTGTGGAAAACTAAACAATTTGGAAACCATAAGAGCAAATCAAACACTAATTAAATAATTATGATAACCATAAATTATTACCAAATTAGTCATTGAGTTAATGTATATTAAATTTGAACTTTTTAATAATAATAATAATAATAATAATCTTTTGGGGAATAATACTCACATACTCCTTTGGCATACTAAGGTGGACTCAGACCGAGCTGGACGCCCTGGATCGAAGGGTCCGTACACTGCTTACCACACATCGAATGCTACACCCGCGCTCATCAGTTATGAGATTGTACATCCCGCGGAAATGTGGAGGCCGCGGCTTCTTAAATGCCAAAGACCTCCACAACCGCGAGGTGTACAATCTTAGAAACTATTTTCTTAACAATGAGTGCGGGATGCATCGAGATGTGGTGGCAGTAGACCGGAACCTCACGCCGCTCTCCTTGGCAAAAGAGAACTGGCGCAAACCTGTGGTACTAAGCACCGAGGACCGCAGGGCGGTATGGAAGAGCAAGGAGCTACACGGGCGGTTCTACAAGGCCCTCACGGGACCTGATGTAGATCTGCTCGCGTCGGTGAACTGGCTACGATTCGGGGACCTCTTCGGAGAAACCGAGGGTTTTGCCTGTGCAATTGCTGACGAGGTTATCATGACGAATAACTACCGGAAATATATCCTGAAGGACGGTACGGTCGACATTTGTCGGGCATGCCGCCGTCCCGGCGAGTCACTCAGGCATATTATTTCCGGTTGTTCTCAGATTGTTAACACCGAGTACTTGCACAGACACAACCTCGTAGCCAGGATTATACACCAGCAGCTTGCTCTTCAGTACGGCCTTATGGGCTTCGAAGTGCCGTACTATAAGTACACACCTGCGGCAGTTCTCGAGAATGGTCGTGCCACGCTCTATTGGGATCGATCTATCATCACGGACAGGACTATTGTAGCAAATAAGCCTGATATCGTGCTGATAGATCGATCGCAACGTCGGGCAATGATCATCGACATCACCATCCCCCATGACGAGAACCTCGTGAAGGCCGAGAAGGACAAAGCCAGTAAGTACCTAGACTTGGCTCACGAGGTAACCGACATGTGGGAGGTTGATTCGGCGATCATTGTACCGATAGTTGTCTCTGCGAACGGTCTCATAGCGAAGAGTCTCGATCAACACCTCGAGAGGCTCTCGCTAGGTGGTTGGATCAAGGGTCAGATACAGAAAGCGGTAATCCTGGACACGGCGCGCATAGTCCGGCGGTTCCTCTCCCTGCAGCCCTAACCACCGGCAGCTTGGGCCCGCTCCGCTGCCGGCGGCACTCTAGGTTAGGTTTTTTATAGTATGTTTATATGTTTTGTATTGTTTTTGTATGTTTTATTGTATTTTATTTTTATAACCATATTATAAAATGCCTAACCAATGAATACAGATGAATAAAGAAATAATAATAATAATAATAATAATCCATTTATTTTCAGGCATCAAAGGCCCATAGATACATACCTTACAAACTAACATACATATTAACATAATTTATTAATCTAAGTTATTTTGGCGACATAACAGGAAGTCTCTGTTTCGTCGCCTAATCCGGCGTAGGATTTGGCAAACTCCCACGGAACCGCCGAAACACTACCCCCTTCGGCCAGAAGTCGGCGCTTGCGATGGTGTCCTGCAGCGACCGCGGCACGCGCACCACAAACGAGCTGAAGTGCACGTAGTGGCGCGACCGCAGCTGGAACACCCTTAAGTCGAAGCGGGTCTTCTTGCGAATATATTCCACCACATCATTGGCCGTAGCGGAATAATGCAGGCGCGACACATAAAGCGCCTTGTTCGGAAAGGCAACACGCAGACCAGATGTATTATCCAAGTCCGCAGTGCCACACTGGCTCTTACGAGGCATCTTGCGCGCCTTCTTCTTCTTCGTCACCGGCGTGAATCCCACTTCATCCACTCCGGCGCGAGAAAGGTCCTCAATGCGAGGAGTACTTTCCGGCACCTCAGAAGGTGCTTTGTTCCGTTTTGCAGCAGCAGCGGCGTAGTTGCGACGAGGAGCCGATGATTCAGCCACTGGAGCAGAAACCGGGATAATAGGACGCGGAGTGCGGAGCGCACGCGCTGGGCAGGCTACTGGCGTCATATTCGTGACGCATGCCGCTGACACAGCATCGCACGTATTTGCATGCGCATCGTTACTCGAGCCCAAGTCGGTGACCGCGCCTGACCTACATACCGAATCTTTGCCACGAAGTGTCACTATTTCGGCACGTAATTCAGAGATGTTATTATTGGCCATCTCCAACTTGGACTGCACTTCAACTAGACTCGCCTTCAGGAATGTTATGTCCTTCAGCAGCCTAGTAACATCGACGTGATCGAAGGACACTGGCGGTAAACGGTCCAGCCGCTTTGCAACGAAAGCAGGCACGTCATCTGGATTGGTCTCCCGGAACAGCTTTATTATGTCCTGAAGACTCTTCACACCCCCATCCCTCCTCCGAGATGGCATCTGGTCCATTTTACCGAGCGTCTGGTAAAGTAGCGCCTTGCCACTGCAAATATCGTCTTCACTAAAACTCGATTTGCAGATCTGCCTGATGCTGACTTCATCCATGTTTTCGAGGGCATGCTGAATAAACGCCAATAACTCATTCGCTATGAGTTGTTGCGAACCCATTGCGAAGTACACAGGGCAGCGACCTAAGTCGCGCCAATCGCGAATAATTACGTTATTCGATACGTTGCAATGAGACACGACTGCTTCCAAGCGCGCATCGCATCGCACTCCCGACTTTTTAGCTCCCTTGGATCAGCATAAACTTTAAAACTTAATTAGATTCCAATATACCTACTTAAAAAAACTAACCTCACTCACTGCCTTTTTTTATGATTATGTGTGTTTAAACAAATCCAAGCTCAAAAGATTTCTTTACTTATTGTAACTTTTATTTAATATTATGACACAAAGAAGTAATTGATTTTACTTTTTTGTATAAATTGCAGAAGAGTAATTAAGGGAGTGACTCAGTTTAGTTTTTTGATGTAACTATATTTTGACAGCCTCTGTAGCCTAGTTGGTAGTGACCCTGCCTACGAAGCTGGAGGTTCCGGGTTCGATTCCCGGCAAGGGCATTCTTTGTGTATTTATTTATCACAAATGTTTGTTCCTTGGTCGTGGCTGTGTATGTATCTAAGTATCTATACGTATCTATCTATTATATATATCGTCGCCTGGTACCCACATCACAAGCCTTAATTGAGCTTACCGTGGGACTAGGTCGATTTGTGTGAGATGTCCCAAGATATTTATTTATTTATTTATTTATTTATTTATTTTATCTAATTACGTTTCGGAGTATAATCATTACTTGCAATCATTAGATGCATATTGTGTAAGGTACAGCAGGCTTATCATACTTATTGTATCTGACTTGACTCTGTTTTAGATACATTTACAATATGAATAGTATGACAGGGAACAGATTATCTGATTAGTTGTTAGGTAGATATTGTCATAGTACCTACCTACTAACGATTTGTAATTTCCTCGAGGGAAATTCGAAGCTATTGGCTGATATAAAATACTAACTAAATTTCACTAGGTACTTCCAGTCCTTCCTCATTGCCGCATTAGGGTATGTACAGGTCCATGTCTTGAATTGAATGAGTTTAAATGACAATATAGATGTCTCCAGCAAAATTAATGTTTAAACTACAATCATGAACAATTCACTTCACTGACATTTAACACTAGCTGCACACAAGCACTTATTACCTAATTTGTTTAAGTAAGTACCTATACTTCTTTAGTTACATTTCTGTAGGTAACACCGATAACCAGAGCTTTATTTAATAATAACTTAATAAGTAAATAAATATCGACGGCTCCGGATAACCTAACCTAATTATTTTTATAAACGTCAAATTTTATGTCAACGTCATTGTCGTCATTCAGCAGGGAACATAGTGCTACCAGACGTTCGGTCGGATTTGCTGCGCTCCGCACCGCGAACTTGGTCCGCTCCGGACAATATTCGATGATGTTTTCAATGGTCCGCCGCACATTATTATTATTATTCACGCGGTAAATGAGTAAGCTTCTATAATATTCTTTATGGCTTAGAGTAGTTGGTTTATTTATCTAAGTATAGAGCCCTCTAAAGTTAGCACGAAGCCGTGAAGTGGCCGAGAACATTGTGCGAAATAAGGCTCCACATTACGCGCTGCGACGACGCGCCGCGGTTTACGATCCTGGGTGTAAAACATTATAACAAATATCGAAATCAAACCAACCTGGTTTAAGGAGTCCGAATCGAACTCGTTCGTGTCCGTCACGAACTCCGACCGCAACCAGGAACGAATATCGTCGCCATCAATTGGCTCTTCTCTCGGAGGCGGGCCTCCACCGGTCGCTACTCTCGCCTTCCTTTCTTCTGAAATTTTTCGTTTTTCAGCTAGTTTTAAGCAACCCCACTGGCTCTTTAATTGGGTTATTGTGCGTTCAGCGCCATTCCGCATGGAATTGAATCTAGAATCATAAGAAGAACACAAATTAACAATAGAGCAATACTATAACTTGTATTGCATTGTTTTGTATCACGGGCTGGTTTCCGCAACTCGACGGCTAGCGCCTATTTTGCATATTTTATTGTTATACTATAACTTATTTGTAGCGGTAATATTGACTGTGTGAAACTAGGAAAATATAGTCATAAGTAATATTATTGAAAACTACCAAAATTTATATGACAACAAAGTACCAACCCGTTTAAAACTTCCTTCCATGCAGCGATTTTGCGGGCGTTGGTATTGGTGTCCGTGTTTTTATTTTCAATCACATCTACCCGAACTCTTATTAGATCTTTTAGCGTTATCTGAATGTAGCAACTTCACAAGTTTATTAGCAACCCTTAACAAGCAATGCAGATATTTATAGTAGTGCACTAATAGTACATTTAAGTATTTGTAGTTATAAATTGTTTTTCTTACCTTGTCTTCCGTCGTCCAGTTTTCACTTCGTTTTTTGTTATTTTGATTCATTTTGAGAGGTTAGGCAAATAATATAATTATTTGAGATAAAAATAAGTAACAAGGAATTAGGAAATATTTGCGAATTCCCGCCAGACAGCTGTCAAACTTTTTTTTAATTTGCGGTGAGACCACATTTTTGTCTATGATTTTGTCAAGGCGCCAACATAACGCGTCTAATCCGTTCAACAGCGGCTCAACAGTTATCGGAGAGATATTGAGCGTTTATGAATAACACTTCTTATAAACCGTTCAACAAGACTTATCGGCTCGATAACTATTGGGCCCCTCAAACCTTCAACAAGGAATTTTTATGAATAAGGCCGTAAGATTATATAATAGCTTATATAACCTTCAGGAATGAATAATTGTAACTGAACGAATGGTTGAATGATGTTAGTAACGCCGTGTTTAGACGATTATTGACCTGCACAAAGAATGTATCAAACGATCTACTTATTTAATAACAAAAATAACACCGGCGCTGAGTGACATCGCACAAGTATTTGTTATTTTTTAAATTAAATTCAATTCCACTTTTCTTATAAGCTTATAACTAACATTATACATATGTGTTTATTATACAGGGTGCTTTCAAATTGGTTACCGATAACTTATGGCTTAGGCTTATGGCGAACAACTTTCCTCAAAAAAAAAAAAAACTTTCCATGAAATTTTGAACAGCCCGTGGGACCGCTTAGTATGAAAAGGCATTTTTTAAAGATTTTGATACGAATCTCATACGTAGATGAAGCTATTCATTATCATGAATACATGCATACCTAAGGTACCCAAGTAACATGGGCCTGAAGGCTTAAAACGAATTTATCTATTGATAGTCTATTCGTAGTTTATTTTTAGATAAGGGCTTTCTATAAATGGTTTCTATGAAGAAAATGTATACTTATAGTGCGTTTTCTCTGATATTTGATTTTTTTTAGATGATTAGCTCTATAGAACACTTATTTTAAGTACATTTTTAGCTATAACGATTATCTTAAGGTATAATATTCTATAAATTGCTAATAAAGCCTAAAGGCACCTATTTTCCAGTATTTTATTAGATAAGTTGGTAAATGTTAAGATTTAACTTTCTACAGATATTCCGTATTTGCTAGTGGTACTCTTATGTTTGTTTATAAAAAGACTAAAGTCTAGAGAAACTACTTTTGTAGATATCTTTCAGAAAGTCTTATAATGTGTTAGTGAAATAGTGTTTCCAGGGTTTATTTGCTTAAAAATAACGTAAATAAATGCAATTTTACTAGATCGGCTGGCTTTATGCAATGGAGACAGTAAAAAAAAGAAAAGATCTGATGGCTTTCGTCGGAGGCTCAGCAAAAAAAATAGATAAATTCATTTTCATATTCATAAAGATAATTACACGTCAAAATTACATAATATTTGTTTACACGGGGATGTATCTAAGCCTCAGCCTCAGTAGCTTAGTTAGTAGTGACCCTGCCTACGACGCTGGAGGTTCCGGGTTCGAATCCCGGCGAAGGCATTCTTTGTGTACTTATTACTTATATATCACAAATGTTTGTTCCTTGGTCGTGGCTATGTATGTATCTAAGTATCTATCTATTATATATATCGTCGCTTGGTACCGACACCACAAGCCTTAATTGAGCTTACCGTGGGACTAGATTGATTTGTGTAAGATGTCCCAAGATATTTATTTATTTATGTAAATTACATTATTAGACTATAAATACAAATGTCAACATTATGAATTCCAATTGAAAAGGCAAATATACACATTAAATCATTAAGATAAGGTGAAGTATTAAAAAAGAAACTTCCTAATAAATCAATTTCATGAAATAATTACTTTTATAATAAAATTTAAATAATTATTAAGTATGGATCAACGACATCCTATTGCTAAA
>JALPQI010025750.1:0-13029 GCA_025490895.1 Thaumatotibia leucotreta
CTACCACCGTCTTACCCGTTAACCTGCCGCTAAATAGCAGTGTTTGTTCAGTGTATCCATCTAAGTCCTCTGGGTAGGCAGCGCATAGGCAAATTTTGATCACTATCTCCATGGGCCCCGGTTCCTGCTTTTCATCAGGAGGACTGAGAGCTCAGTTATCTACCTTCGTCACATAAAAAAAAAAAAACAATTTTTTCTAGCAAACTTTTTTCCGTTGGGTAACATTACAAAATAAGAATAATAGTTGATCCATCCATTTATATACCGTTAGATTCCCAAACCATGCTGCCTTCTCGGCCAAACGACTCATAAACACAGTTTTTCCATTTAGATTGTATACTAAATTAGGTTTTTCTCTAAATGAGTTAAGTCCGGTTAGTATTCGTCCACTACGTCCGACACGTACGACGGCGATATAAACCCGCAATGAAACGTTTATGACGGAATCACAAATGCATTTTTCGTGTCCCTGAAAAAGTGCCGGCGTTGAGCGCTCGCCCCTCGGGCCTTGCGAGGCTTAAGAACTGGGGACTCACGGAACTGCGGGCTGACAAATAAGAGGCAATATAAATATAAATAATAATATATTGATTTAAACTTTCACGATTATCACTCATATTTTAAACGATTTTTATATATATTTTTTTTTATTATTTTATAATTATTAAACGTAAGTTTACGCGATTAAGACCCGTTTGTCTTTAAAATATGATAAATAATAATAATAAATATCTTGGGACATCTTACACAAATCGACCTAGTCCCACGGTAAGCTCAATTAAGGCTTGTGATGTGGGTACTAGGCGACGATATATTATATATAATAGATAGATATACATACATATAGATTATTATAGATAGATACTTGAATACATAGACAGCCATGACCAAGGAACAAATATTTGTGATAAATATATATACAAATAATGCCCTCGCCGGGATTCGAACCCGGAACCTCCAGCTTCGTAGGCAGGGTGGCTACCATCTAGGCTACGGAGGCTGACAATAAGGCTAAGTGTAAGGAGGCTAAGTGGCAATATTTATTTACACTTGCAGTCAAATTAAATGGGGCAGGTGATTTTTTCTTAGAATATACTGTACCTAGACAAATTGAAATATATATACCTAATCAGATTTTTTTGTTTTAAGGTGGTGATATTTTACGCCCTGTTACGCACACGAACAATTAAGTCACATGTTTTTTTGGACTGATTCGAACCCACGTGCTCAGCTTTCGCAGCTCATGCCTGCACCGCTCGTCCACTAGGTCTCTTAAGAGGGCGCATACACCCAAATTGCAGCACGGAGATTGCATTTTAAGATGTCTTAAACATGAAAATATGCCACAATATCATACATACAGAAACTACATCATATTTGCAAGGGCTGATAGGGAACAAATCCGCAAAGGATTGAAGTTCGCTCGATAGAAATCGACCACGAAAACATGTCTAATTTTCGGGGAGATTTTATTTCCTGACGTTACTTTGCATGCTATAATAGTAATAATTTAGTATTTTGTAGCTTAAACTAATGCCGAGGGCTGATAGGCGTAACTTTTTTTATAGGTTGTCATGTTTAAGAGATAGAGAGGTAAGAAGCATTTGGCGTATAGACCCTTTTTATTTCGCGCGCTGTGTTCTCTCCCGTCGCGCATTTCGCGCGATTTGCTATATCTTCTATTTCCATCCGTGGGCGCGGCCAGTCGCGATCACTCCGTTGAGACGAGAGGACTATGCTCGACGAGCTCATGACGGTAAAATGAATTTAATTAACTCTTTGAAGGTCTGTTTCACATTTAAACCGAAGTTTTGAACCATTGGGTAATATGACTAATAAATAAAACTTCATTCAACAAGTTTTTCATTCATCATTAATGAAAAACATTATCTTATCAGATTTTATAGTGGAAACGAGGGACATACATGCAGTATAAGCAAAAATAGCCGATGAATTTTTTGGATCGCGTAGGTTTGTATACAAATAATAGGTATTTCGTATGTAAGTCGCGAGACTCAAATTTTCAATCGAAAACGAGGAAGCTCGACCATTCGCGTCTACTTCAAAAATAACAGATTTCCTTGTCAGAAAAAATGGCATGCTTGTAACCAAAAAATGTTTAGCATGTGGAATACAGGGTGGAAATTCTTTTTGGGTCAGTGAGGGCAGCTACGAGATCCAGAGTAGCTACGCGAAAATGGTCTTGGAAGACCTTCCCTTTATTTTAACTTAATGAAGATAGGCGTTTAAAGATTTTGGAAAAAACATACAGGGTGCGTGAAAATGGTCATTAGTGACAAACTTTTTTTTTGATGCCAATCGATCCTGTTTCTGTTCAGGATCAAAAGCATGTATGAGACCAAAAAAAATTTTTCGGCTAGAAAAGCCGCATATCATGAATTAAATTTCCCATACAAATTGTATGAAAAATATTTTTGGTCACATACGAGTTTTTGATCCTGAACAGCAGAGTTGGGCATTTCGTAATCAATTCCCGATTACAATATCACTTGATTTTACTTTGTAATGGAGGTACTTATGGGTATCATATTACTTGTAATGTAATGTCGTGAAACGGAATATTACCATGACGTATGAAGGAGTCAGTAATAAATGTAATAATATAATCTATAGCATATAATACTTTGGAATCAACATGTCGATTCAATATTACTGGAATTGTTGATCATACTTCTAGATTACTTTTTAATTACCTATAATGTTAGGACGTGCGAATTTTGAATATTATTGTCTCAAATATACAATTAAATACGGCTTCAAAGGTTTCTACTGATTTGCATACATGAAATCCGAATGTAGGGTCCATTAGATTCAAGATGGCGGCACATTTTTTTGGAATTTTCGTCATTATACTCATCATCATCATCATCATCATCATCAGCTTATGGTAGTCCACTGCTGGACGTAGGCCTCTCCTATTAACTATGCGTCTAGACGCATTAGGACATTATACTCGATTTCGACTAATTCACATACGTGGAATCCGAATTTAGGGTCCATTTTAAGATTCAAGATGGCGGCACAATTTTTTCTTTATTTGTCATTGTACTCGTTTTCGACTAATACACATATGTGGAACCCGAATATAGGGTCCTCTTTAAGATCCAAGATGCTGGTAATTTTTTTGGAATTTTCGTCATTATACTCGATTTCGACTAATTCACATACGTGGAATCCGAATTTAGGGTCCATTTTAAGATCCAAGATGGCGGCACAAGTTTTTTCTTTTTTTTTCATTTTTGTCATTGTACTCGTTTTTGACTAATTTACATACGTGAGACCCGAATTTAGGGTTCATTGTAAGATCCAATATGGCGGCGTCTTTTTTTGCATGTTATTGAATTTTGTACCTACGCAATTTTCATCATTATACTCGTTTTCGACTAATTCACATACGTGGAACCCGAATTTAGAGTCCATTTGGAGATCCAAGATGACGACACAATTTTTTGCAATTTTCGTCATTTTTTATACTCGTTTTTGACTAATTCACGCACGTGGAATCCGAATATCTCATTTCCACTAGGTAGGTAGGTACACATACGTAGGAAATCTAGGATCTTGAATTGATCCTAAATTCGGGGTACTTATGTAAATTAGTCTAAAAAACGACTACAATGACAAAAATTACAAAAGAAAGAAAAACACTGTACCGCCATCTTCGATCTTAGAATGGACCCGAAAATCGGTTTCCACGTATGCGAAGTAGTCAGAAACGAGTATAATGATTAAAATTGCAGAAAAAGTTGCCGCCATCTTGGATCTTAAAATGGACACGAAATTCGGATTCCACTTATGCGAATTAGTCGGAACCGAGTATAATGATGAAAATTGCTAAAAAAACGTTGCCGCCATCTTGGATCTTAGAATGGACCCGAAAATCGGGTTCCACGTATGCGAATTAATCGGAAACGAGAACAATGATGAAAATTGAAAAAAAAGTTGCCGCCATCTTGGATCTTAAAATGGACACGAAATTCGGATTCCACTTATGCGAATTAGTTGGAACCGAGTATAATGATGAAAATTGCTAAAAAAACGTTGCCGCCATCTTGGATCTTAGAATGGACCCGAAAATCGAATACCACGGATGTGAATTAGTCAGAAACGTGTATAATGATGAAAAATGTTCCGCCATCTTGGATCTTAAATATATACTACATTTTCAGAATACGTTTTTAACTATCATGAAAGTGCTAGGATGTCAGATGTCAACTAGAATGACATAAATCAAAAACAATTTTCTTCGAGTAACAGTAACAAAATTACGTTTTAACTGTTCTAAGTAATGCAGATCACTAAAGTACTTGATTACGTTGGATTCAATATTATAGTAACGGATTACAATACCGATCCCAAAGGAATGGATTACAGGCGTAACCGGTAGTACAGCATTTAATGCTGAGCATTACAGTAATTTTGATTATAGTAGTAATTCATTACTGTGGAATCGTCATTACTGGAATGTAACCCTGTAATTAATTCTAAAATGAATTGATTACGCCCAACTCTGCTGAACAGAAACAGGATAGATTGGGGTCAAAAATGACCATTTTCTCCTACCCTGTATGCTGTTTCCAAATCTGTAAACGCCAATCTTTATTAATTTAAAATCGAGGGAAAGTCTTTTAAAACTATTTTGCGTAGCTCCTCTGAATCTGGTAGTTGCCGTCACTGACCCAAAAATAATTTCCATCCGGTATACAATCTGTTACCGGCGTCCGGGCATTTATAAAAACCGGTACCTAATATGAGTTACCTACCGTACTATAGTTTTAGTAAGTTCAATAATATAACCAAACATTTTCAGTGGCCTTTGCCCAATGATTTGATGTTTACAGTATGTGACCGGCGACCGGGCATTTATTAAAATGCGTAACATGGTTTGCCGGACTTAAAGCGTAGTAAGTGCAATAATATAACTAAGCATATGCAGTGGTCTGTGGCCAACGGTTGAAAATGTACAGTTTGATACCAATCAGTAGGCAGTGATGATGGTTGCGTTTTTATTGTTTGTCGTAGTTTCTCTCACTTTTTAATATGAACGAGTGACACATGCAACGATAAACAAGGGCATAAAGCACTGTTTTATGACACGGGCTCGACATTGAATCCTGAACGTAACGAAGTCCCAGTTTTACTCACGAGCGCAGCGAGGGAGTTATAGACTGAGTACTGAGTGCAGTGAGGGATTCAAGCGCCCAAGACAAAAACAGTTTTATTCCCGAGGTATATACTCTACTTTTCTCACCTTATTCGAGACATTAAAAAACAGGCTTAGTAATACTTAGTATAGATAATATTTATTGCAGCAAATTAATACACTAATAATTCCCTCGTCGGTATTTGAACTCTAAACACTATACGATACGTATACTTATGTATACTGAAATAAGATTGAAAATAAGTTGCATATCGAAAATAAGTTGCAAGAGAGAGATGGCCGAAATTTTCGTTTTTCGAAGTTCGCGATAAGCCTAGAGGATTAGCTAACTAAATACATATAATACTTAAATACAGCAACTAGTACCATCATGGAGGCTTTTATTGTCACTGAGTAAAGCCCGGGCCAGACGGTCACTGACAAGCCCCCGACCGCTCGACCTTGGTCAGTGGTGGCCGTCCGAGTTGTCTGGCTACACGGTCGATGACCACGCTCCAACATCAGTGTGTTCGGAACTTGTGGACCGACTGTACGTGCAATTGCTCCGTGTCTCTTAAAATTTCATTAGCATTATTACTTTTGAGCACTGCCTATAAAAAAGAGAAAAACAGGAGGATATGGATGAAGCGATGGCTCAAGCAAAGACTGGTTTTAAGCCATTTAAATCTCGTCGATATGTTAGACTAAGACGATCCTCTTAATTTGTTTAGAAATAAATTCAAAGTATCGTATATCGGTGACGGTAAATCCCACAAACAGGGTAAGCTTTTATATAAATCTAATAATTCCACGATAAAATCGCGTTCGCATCTCTTTGCTTCCGTTACGATTTACGCTAATACTTTTAAGGTCAGAGTTCACAAACGTGCGCGCGCGACGATGTCCCGAGTGCACTGGCTTCGCGTGGTCAGCGACAGGCGACATCGGTCAGGAGCGCGCGCTCGATGACCAAGGGCGTCAGAAGGTCAAACGGAATTTTGTCGGTGACAACCGGGTACATGGTCAGTCCTGACCGAGGTTCGGGGCTTGTCAGTGACCATCTGGCCGGTGGAAGGCGTGATAAATAAATACACAAATAATTCCGTCGCCGGTATTTGAACTCTAAACACTATACGGTACGTATAATTATGTATACTGAAATACGATTGAAAATAAGTTGCAAGAGAGAGATGGCCGAAATTTTCGTTTCTCGAAGTTCGCGACAAGCCTAGAGGATTAGCTAACTAAATACATAAAATACTTACATACAGCAACTAGTACCATCATGGAGGCTTTTATTGTCACTGAATAACGAGATGAAGATTTTAGAATTGTAACTAACGTGAGACTCTAACACATTTAAATATTTAGCAAACGGGCTACTCACACATGTCCGGCAATTATCGACGTAAATAAATTACGTGAATAACCCGTTTGCTAAATATTTAAATGATGATGATACCTAGATGAAGATTCTTGACAATGTCCTGAACACTATTTAATTAAAAAATGTAACTAAAGAAATTGAACTCAAATGAAAGCCCGCTTGATGGTAACAGACTGTATGTATATCAGTTATCACTTGAAATGTAGTAATAAACCCAAACTGAGCGCGCCTCCATAGGTACAGTCGACAAAAAGTGTGGTCTACCAGTTTTAGATTTTATTATGATTAATTCATCATCATCATCATAATCATCATCATCATATCAGCCAAAAAACGTTTACTTCTGAACGTAAGCCTCCCCCAAAGATTGCCACAATGACCGGTCCTGCGCCACCCGCATCCAGCGGGGTGAGGCGGGCGGCGACGGGTGGTGACGTGGCAGCGGGGGGAGGCGGGCGGCGGCGTCGGGAGGCGGGTGGCGGTGGGTGGCGGCGGGGGGAGGCGGGCGGCGACGGTTGGCGGGCGGCAGCGGGGGGAGGCGGGTGGCGACGGGTGGCGGTGGGTGGCGACAGCGACCGTTGGTGACGGGTGGCAGCGGGGGAGGAGGGTGGCGACGGGTGGCGTTGAGTGGCGACGCGTGGCAGCGGGGGGAGGTGGGTGGCAACTGGTGGCGGCCACGCAACGCGCACGTGCACGCATCGGGTGTGACCCCGCCTTTATGATTGCACATAATTATAAATAGTACTAGACAATTCAATCTTTAAAAATATTGCCACGTTTCATGTAGTTGCTCCGGCATATACTATGCGAGTGTGCGAGCGGGAGGACAGTAGGCGCGCCGTCACGCACACAGAGAACAGGAGCGGGGCCCGTGGGTGAATTCACGTTTTTTCCTAGGTTGATGCCCACTCTTAAGTTCAAGCTAAGAAATTGTTAATGTAAGTGTAACAAAAAAATAAATCACACACATACCTTACCTAAGTACCTACTAATTTAATGCATAATACAATACATAGTCTTATGGCGGAGATGATGATGATGATGATGACAATACATAGATGTGTAAATACGATACAATACATAATACATATATTAAATCTAAGGCAATCTGAGGTTGTTGTAATCATGCTTCCAGTATTTTCTATGAAAAGTTCCACCTGACCCGAATTATATTACTGAAATGGGGTTCAAACAGATACCTTATCATTTATTAAAACACATAAAAGTACCGTAAAACGGGGTAAATAGGAATGCCGGGGTAAATAGGAACGTAGAGTAAGTCTGTTAGCCCAGGACAAACACTCCAATTTTAGAACAACAGATTTTATGTGTATTTTATGTACTAAATGTGTTATTCCAAACTGGACTGTTTGTCCTAGTGCTAACAGACTAGTTTACTCTACATTCCTATTTACCCCGCCATACCTGATTACCCCTTTTTTACGGTACATACCTACTTCCTTGAAAATCAAATTGTGTGCTACACAAGGTGACCTTATATTCCACCACAATATTTAAGAATAATGTTCGATACATTTTTCTCTTGATTCTTGAGCGATCGATTTTGTGTCTTCTTGTCACTTCGCGGGACGGTTTATCTTATCAACGATAGCACTTAGCATATTCATTGTTATTCACCCCAACTTCCCCGCAATAACAGGAAATAATGTAAACTAAAACCACTCGAGTTGAAGGCTGTCTGTGATTTTAGCACATCACATTCAATAAATAAATATGAGACTATCTTACACGAATCGAGCTAGTTTCACGGCTTATGATGTGGGTACCGTTCGTCAGTATGTAGATAACGAAAAAAATTTAAACTAATATGCCGGATGTATAGTATACTCCATTTCAAATAGGTACCATGGCCCGACTTAAAACTTTCAAGTGGCATCGGGCCATGGTATTTGAAATCAAGTATACCAAACCCTTGTTTTTTTTTTTCAATATACCACAAGTTTATACGTTCCTTATATTTATCAGTATTTAAATATAATACGTGTTATAAGCGTATTTAAATTACGAGCATAATAATTCATTAGGGAGGAAACAATAGCATCATAATGGACAGATAAGTGTAATTACTGTAAATGACAGATAAGTGTAATTATTGTAAATTACTGGGTTGGCAGTATTTAAATTACTCAAATAATTTGACAAATCCATGAACACCTCAACACAAAATCACTGCTGAAATCAGGGCAGACGAGATACTCACTCGGAATGGGAATTTCATTACGTCCACAAAAGTTATACTTTCAATAAAATGTAATTCGGGCTCCGTAGTGCTCGGCTCAAGAAACAAATTACTTTTTAGGCTAGTATTCAAGTTCTTACAATACTGTTGATATTAAATCTGTTTGAATTGTGTATTAGAATCAGATTTATTACTTAATTAAAATTCACTGGTTCAATCCGAGTTGCCATTGTTTACAATCATACTAAGATCTTGGTAATAAATACCTATATTTTAAAGGTTCCCGATTCTTAAACCAAAAGGAATTTTGAAATGAAATTATTTGCATATTATATTGATGATAGGATATTGATTTTTCGTTTACAAAATCGACTGAACTCAGAGCTGACGTATTGCGATAGAGCGAAGAAATGCCGCCAGCATCCTTGGTACAATGCCACAAGGGCCAATCTTAAATGTAGGTTAGGTTAAGTATTAGATTAGTTAGATTTAATCTATGTACATGAACTGTAGTTTTGAAAATAAATATTTTGAATTATTGAACTCATATTTTAAAGACAAACTGGATTTAATCGCGTAAATAAACTTACGTTAAATATTACATGACGTTAGGACGTTCACTACACCCGTGGTCGCAGGCAGACGGAACTGATGTGTATAGATAGATAGGTAGGTACCCTGTACTATGATTATACCAAGTCGTAAATGTAGTGTGTGTGTGTAAAGTATGGCAAATAAGTGCGCCAACGGTCCGCCTGATAGTAAGCGGTCATCGTAGCCTATGAGCGCCGACAATTATTGAGGTGCACTAGGTATGGTATAGGTTATAAAGAGAGATGTAACAAATACCTATTCGTTTACGTATCATTGGCCTAAATTTCTTTTTTTTTTGTTTTGGCTGTGTAAACACAAAATTCTCAACACATTCATAATAAAATTATTTATACAAAAAATACCAAAATACTTACCGGCTTGCTATGTTAGCAAACCTTTATGAGTAAGCTGATAGGTACGTTTTTAAAAACATATGTAACACTTTTTTTATAAATATTACATGTCATATACCAAAGAAAAACGACCAAGATCAGCTAATGTCCGAGGTGGGGATCGAACCCACGTACTCAGCTTTCGCGGCTGATGCCTGTACCCCTCGGCCACTCGGTCTTAGCAACCACCGGTCAAATTTCTCGGGTATATGCAATCCCTTACAAGGCTAGGCGCCTTTAAACTTTTTTTATAATAAACATAAACATTTTTAAAATAAACATTTTTTGTCCCATTTAAATATCTAAAAAAATCAGCTCAATAGGTTGAAGATACATGGTTCAAAATTGAGTTTCAAGATTCCAAGCAACAAACACTCACAAACATACATTGCAAGTAAAATAAACTCTTGTAAAAATAAGACCCTTTTGCTAGTAGCCGCCGAGTTGGCAACACATTCAACAGCTTTTAACAAAGTTGCCTTTTATCACTGTCTTAAGCCTTTTCCACCGACTCCTAAATGGACAATAGTGAAGGCCTGATGACTCGAGCGTTTCATTTAAGAGAAACTATTTTGGCGAAAAGTTTTACACAAGTGGTTTTAATATTACCTGTAAGAGTAGTGTAACTTATGTAGTTACTTAGTGCTTTACTCATCACTCGTTGGTAAACTCGGTCGGTAGCGGAAAGGATCGTCGTTCCGTTCCACCCTGTTTTATTTTTTCATTATCATGAAACTATCTATTCTATCCTACAGGGTGATTGGTAAACCGAATTCTAAAAGGTTTGAACAAAAAAATCACAATACACAAATAAACATAGATTTTGGGTATTTTGGCCGAAAACACCACAAAATTAATTTAAAAAAATAGTCAGACTTCGTCAAAGACAGCCATGGCTTAAATGGTTCTAAATGGTTTGTATAATACTTACTTTACCTTTGAGCTTTGAATCGGTCTTCCAATCACCCTGTATAATTGGCTTCCTGTATCCCAATTTTTTTTTATTGCCTGGATGGCTACGTTGTCCAAATATGTAAAAATGAAATAAAACTAAAAAATATTTTGAACATTTGACAGGTGCTTTCCCCATTACAAATTAACTCTCACAACTTCGCCTTTTAGTTACTTCATTACCTTCCTCCTCCACCATTGTCCCACGAGCAATTACCAACGAATTGAATCAACACTGTAATTTAATATGTAGCTTTAGAGTTAAAATATTAATTAAACAATTTATTTAGTGCCTTTGAGCGTTTAATTACAGCGTCCGAACTTTTCTCGGGGGAACAGTAAATAATTTACAATTAAGTTTGTGACAGGGAGACGGAACGATTAGCGTGATGGCAATTACCAAGTCGCCCAATTCCACGATTCCGCAGAGTTGCGAACTCAGGAATTTACATACTAGTGGCTCGTGGGTGCCGATTCAGTGCTGACTCGAATTGCCTTTGTACGGTCTGATTAGAGCTTTACTTAGAATTAGTAGCAACGTAAGATAAAACCGGTTGAAGATGTTGTAAGTGCATGTGGCACATCACTTAGGTATAGTCCATTTCAAATACGAAGGCCCGATGCGACTCGAAACTTTTATCATTTAATTGGTCCACTACAAATTGGCACGTGTCGTACACCAATGTATACATAAAATATCACGCCACAAAAGGGTCTGGCCAGATATCTTTTGCTATCACTGATCCTATTGTTGACGCCTAATGACTTTGTCAATCGGAATCGGGCCTTCGTATTTGAAATGGACTTTACTTTACACCGCCCTAATGCAATTATAAATTCTATACAAGAATTATACTACTGCCAAGGAGCGGAATTCCCTGCCGGCGAGGCGTAAATATTTCCGAGATCAATCGGCTAGTCTGTGACCATGAGTATGAGTAAGCCCATTTTAAATAAAAATAAATAAATAATTGTTAAGGTCACATAAAAATAAATAAATAAGGCGACATGTTTCGGAGGCTAGTAGCCGTACCATGGGCTGTGGCTACGTTATTAACGCGAATTTACTTTTTATCCATCCGTACTCATCGTACGCGTCATGGTACGGCTACTGACCCCGCTGCTGACGCCACGACTTCTCGGCCAGGTTTTTCTTATGAGTGTCTCTACTTAACCACTAAATATAAAATCGAACAAGGATTTGTGACGTCATAATCTGAGTAGACACGCAATTGACCCATGACCCAGTTTTCTCAACTCAGTAACTTTCTGCAACTGGTAATGTTCAAAACTTTAAAGTTTTCTATACACAATCAGCTACAGAGTTTACAGAGTTACAAACTTTAATGCAGAAGCTATGGTACCTATATTCTCAGGGAATAGTTTGATAAATACGCTATCATGGAAGATAACTTGTAATAGCCGACGCCAGCATCAGGCACTGTATTCCCATTGAAAAAGAGAGTCGGACGTGGAAGCAAACTAATGAAAATTGGAAACCGTATTGCTGCGAAATAGGTTTGATTCTAAAGTGTATGAATAGTAGATTGTGTCACAAGGGATCAAAATGGTATATTTCCGGCGTGGGCGTATATTGAATCCTTCATTACGCTCAGGATTCCACTTTAGAATCCCGACCGTAGGGAGGGAATCCTGAGCGTAATGAAGGATTCAAGCGTTAACGCCCAAGACGGAATAATTTTGATACCGTGTGACATGCTGCTTTCACACCACCTATGAGAAAAATAAAAGTTAATATTTATTCAAATAATCGATTCTGAAGAATTTTATATCAATTATTATGAACGCACTGTTTATTTTCATATTTCATTGTAATTTTTTAGGCTAGCAATAGAAAGTTCTTGAACAGAAAAATGCCACTTTCATCCCTCCTAGCAGGGAAGGAAAGACCCGTTTTCGAATAGGTGGTGTGAAAAGTGTAATGTTCGTAATACTCTCCCTGACTCTTGTCAACCTGGGGAAGAAGGCAATCGTACAACAAAACATGAAATAAAACGAATATATTAATTATTTTACATTATACGGGTGAATATTGACAAATTGATCAAACAATGACAGTCCGCGACTCCACAACTGCAGCATATACGACCACAAATTGCTGGTGGACTTGGACCACAAAAAGGTGCTTCCGTATTACATCGTGTTCATTCATAATTCTTCCGAAAGGGTTAAAATTTCTAAAAGAATATAGTAAGTTTACTAATGATGTAACTATCCAACACAAAGCTACGGGATTTGTTCTGAATACATAATTTCGTACCTATACAATAAATAAATAACAAGTTAACACAGCCACAATTTAGGAATACTAGGAATATCA
>JALPQI010025751.1:0-12393 GCA_025490895.1 Thaumatotibia leucotreta
TACGATGTTGCACTTTTATTCACTAGAAAGTTGAACATTATTTATTATTTCATTGTCACTAAGAGTCGAGATTTCATTACTACATACATAAATGTGACATAGAACCTTGTTATATTGACTGACACATCAAAGCGAGAAACTATTAAAGTCTCTTATGATCTTTCCATTTTACTGGAAAAGAATTTATACTTCAGTTCTTAGAGTCGTTTGGTACCCAAAATTACAACAATTTCCTCCCCACGAGAATGTTATGGAAGAACGGGTAACCGAATGCTATAAAATTAGATGTTATTATTATGACAACGGCGAAGATCCAAAACACACAACAGCCAGATTATTTAGTTACATTTAAAGACACTTGATAATTTCGACATCTTTGACACGTGGAAGGACGAGTGGTTATTTAAAATAAAGAATAAAATCCGACCGAGATTCTCGGCCGCGAACTAAGTTGTACTAGTCTCGGTCGGACCTTAAAGAAATGTATGCCATAGCACTCTCACTTTCTGACATTACTTTATTTAAATACGTCTTGCCTGTTCGATTACATAGGTGTGTAACGTTGCACATACCTGGTTACGGTTACCGTTCCAAAATATGTTTATTTCATTTGATGATTTAAAGGGCTAGTATTTTAAATAATATTAAAGTTGGCATTCTAATAAAAAGCTTTAAAAGTAAACGATAGATCGCGGTATCGATAAGTCTGTCAAAATATAGATTCAGCGAACTACCGCAGCTACCAGTAAAAATGGAGTTAAGCAACTATTTCAATTATTCGCTTCATGCATTCTCACTTTGTAAACTAGGCATAGGTAATTTTTTCAAGAAAGTTACATTATCATTATCTACTCTGAAGCGAATGGTGACAACCACTGCTTCCTAATCCTTCTAGCAGCAACAAATTTGCCGTCACACAAAAATAAAACTCAAATTAATTCAAATCACACAAGTTCCTAAATCTGGTACTTGGTACTTTAATTTAGTCAAACTACAGACTTCTCAGCCTTCCACATGTCAAGTCGTAGGCGAGTAGTGCAGGGTCACTGCAGGTGCAGGGGTAGGCCGGCGCGGCGCGGGGCGGGGGCACCCGGCGTCGAGTATTGCTCATCTTATTGCTGTTCAGGTGTCATGTGACGCTTCGGAAGATTTGTGTACCGGGTATTGACGTCATGAAACTATATACTTAATCTTTTTGCAGTGTATTTTATGTAATATTCATTTCGATACCCCTCTTTTATAGTATTTTTGCTGATAAGTAGTAGATACAGATGCTTGATGACTTTATTCAGTCGCGAAGATAAAGATTATAAAGCTACCTCATTGCTCGTTATAATAGTGATCTGAATTAAAATATATAAAATTATACGCCCCCGTAGCCCCCGTCCTTATGACTATTATAAATAGATGATTTTACTTCAATATCAACTAGTCTACACAAATTTAATTACACTGGATATTCTCAGATACAATGTAACGACCTAGTCTAATTGTAAATATTTTATTACAAAAGAAACACGGAAGAGTGTGTTGCCAGCCTGTTTTAAATCCTTGAAATTGTAGAGGCAGTTTTTTTTAATTGACTGTCACATAAGTGATATGTCGCGGCTATACGACGGGTGACTTTCGGATACTTGCATTTCGGTCTTACTTCGATTACGAAACCACGAAATCCAGTAATATTTATTCAATTTGACCAAACCAACGCATTTTATATGCTAAACCATAGAGAGATACACGAGCATGCGAAAGTGACCCTTCTGAATGTCTGGGCTGTGATGCGATCCCTTCGAAAACTGACAACACTTCATATTTACAAAAACAATAAAGTTTCAACATTGCTACACGTTGAATTAATCAGACCAACTTTGAGAAATGCAAGCGAAACAGAAAAGCACACATCAAGGCAAAAAATGTTCAAGCGATGTCCATAAAGTTTAAAATCGGGTAGCAATGTCAAAACCAGAAACTTAGTAGAACTACTGAGCGGTACTAAACTGTGACGGAGCTATAGAACCTTAGTACAAGAATTAATCAATACTTAGACATATATATAACATTCAGTAGACATTAAAATAGGTTCCATTGAAAATTTGATAGACAAGTATACAGTTCGAATATCTCAATAGCTTTTTTTTTATTTTTATGTTATTTTTATATAGCTATTGAAATACAGACCTAGTTATATATTTAATGTGATACAACAGGTGATATATAAAGACACGACAATATATACAGTAAGTCCGGCGGGACAAGCGATATTGTCATAACATTCATTATATATGATGATAAATAACAACGGTGAGATATGGAGCTGATATATTATATAATATAAACAATTGAACAGCAATAGTTTCTTTATATATGCATAAATCATAGTGTGATAGGATTAACAGTGAAGTGATAGAGGTTAGATAGAATAATGCCAAGTTGCTGATATCTCAGTTATATGATTTTCTTGTGTGTCTCGAAATATCTATACTAAAGTGCATTTTAACTTCTAGTTATGTGTTTAAATATTCTGAATATTAAATTAAAAGTCGAACTGGAATAATTTATCATTAGAAATAATATCAAACGTAGCTGTGCGTATATTCCTATATTCAATAATTAATATATTTGAAAGTCAGAATACTACATAAACATTTTATTGATTATTCATTATGTGGTATGTTTCCCCAGGTGAAACTATACATTTTAAACTTATTTAATATTCCTAGGTTTCTACCGTAACATAATTAAAATAAAATCATTATTACATGCATGCCGCCCAAAAATATGCTTGTAAAAACGACTCCATGGATTATATTATGATTAAACCCTTCCTAATCCATATCCATTCAAATGATATAGAACTACTAAAGTATGTATTTGAAACTATGCGAATGGCATTATTCGACCTCACCGAAACTTAATTTAGAGCCTAACATCGCCTCCTCTAAGCTGAGACTGGGTATTGCCGGTTCTATTCAGTATTCCTACAGTTCTCCTTAGGCCCGCCATACAAACTAAGGTACCTACAAGCTATGAATCCAACGTGCATACCTATGTCCACTAGACCTTTATTGCACACTATACAAGGGCACTAACAGTCGCGCAACATTTTAGGATTGTGATTGTGTTGGCGAGTAGGACTGATGTGCTTGAATGCACACTACACCTCCAACGGTAGGTATACAGGGCGTCCCAAAACTATCGGACATGGAGGGAATGTGCTATAAATATCGTAGGTAGGGTATTTTACTCAAAGAAAACTTTATGTAATTTTTAAAAGAATTCTGTATTCACATATTTTGTAAAAACAATCTTGCTGTGATTTGACTCAGACATTTGACGATGTTCCTTTCTTTAAAATATTATGCCACTTAAAAGTAGTTAGTATTTTTTAGTTATTCTTTCAATTGGCACCACAAAAATGGTTGTGATTTTTTTTTTCACATTTTTGTCCGAAGCAAGATTTTTTTAGAAAGTCTTTGAATGTAGAGTTACTACTTTTAAAAATAACATAAAGTATTTTTTGAGCATAATACCCTATCTACGATTTAAAAGTACTTCTCCTTCATGTTCCGTAGTTTCGAGTAGCCCTGTATATAGCTGTTGAGAGCAAAATCACCTCAAGCCTGATGGCTAATCGTGATCGATCTAACCAAACGAATTCTCAAATGTGCATAGCTTGTAGGCATACCCCAGTCAATACCTTATCTAAGCTAGAGTTGTCACTTTTGCTATTATTAGCGGTTCGCCTTTATTTTATAGCTTAGTTATACAATAGTTACATGATGTAAGAATGTATTCACTTCCCAGATCTGATTAGCATTCAAATTCATAAATTTTGATTTCATAATCACACTAAAATCTTCTTATTACTTTTAGCGACAACCCTAACTTCAAAATATGAAATATACCATGATATAAAACAAAAACATAAATACAGATATATGATCCCACACCGGCACATCTTACGAAGGACAGCCCGGTGTTAGAGTAGGTACTAATACTTGTCATATAGAGCCTATAGTGAATAAGACAGAACCGTGCAATGGTGTTATAGTTGCCCCGTAGTCCATGCGTCGCTTAAGCTGCATTCCGGGAGGAAAAATGGCTTTAAAACAGCTGTCAGTCACACTTATACATACAAACTATATTTGCACTTTATAGAAATAAATAATATTAAAGGGTATTTCTTTACTCCTCGTCAGTGGTTGCTAAGGATCAGTAGAATGTGGATTTTGAATTGTCTTGAGTTAAAATACCTATTGTACGAATCCTTAGCAAAGACACACGAAGGGTTAAATAGTATTGTGAGTTGTCACAACCATGACCAGTAGCCGTACCATAGGCTGCCGCTACATTATTAAAGCGGACTTATTCTCTATCCGGCTAGCTCGCACCAATACGTGAGTACGAGCGAGATGGACAGAAAGTCCGCGATAATAACGCGGCCGCAGCTCATGGCAAGCACACAGGAAGTTAAAGTTACCTAAACTTGATTTTCTATATTTCTATAAATGCACAGAAAGCTTGAAATACTATAATATTTCAAGTATATTTAGACATAATAAAATAGATAAAATGCAAATACATTTCGTAATAGATACATTTTCAATACTCTTGGATCTGACGACAGATCCTGCTCTCCGTCTATTATATTGTCATTACAAAAAAAAAATAAGCATCTGCTAAATCGTAAGATCCAAAAGCATGCAAGAGGTTTTCTCAAAGTTGGTTTGACAGTGGCATTACCATTTATACAGCTCAATGAGAAACTTTAAGCTGAAGAGACCGGTCATGACATCGCTGTGATATCGATTTCCAATTCTAAGTCAAACTTAACTGAAATTAAGTAAAATTCATCCCTAAGTAACAAATAAAATGCAGTTATTAGTGTCAAATACAAAAAGAAGCTAAACATAAGACACCTACAGAAACGAATGATTTCACAGCGATGATAGGACGGCAACGAAATATTGTTCACGACATTGAATTCAGTCTTGAAGACACGACAGATGATGAGAGCACGTAACTAAATAACATGGCTAATGTGTGTGAAACCAAAAATAGATAATAAAAATAATGAAGAAAATTGAGGAGCACTTAAAAAGAGCGTCAAGAATGTAATTATTGTAACCGTTTCCCAAAATTGTATGGTATACTTCAATTGTGCTTATCAGCAGAAAAAAAACAGTTTTAAACTAAAAAATAATGTATAGAAAAAGATTTATCATCATATTCATCGCATACTCACCACTGTTCAAAACAATGTTTGAAATTAGACAATCAAGGCCGAATTACCAATACCACCACAAGTGAATATGAAACAAAATCAAGCACATAATTATACAGCGTGTTTTCAAATTAGTTACCGATACTTTAGGGAGTTTAGGGTATGCATGTGTTCATGATAACTAACAACTTTTCTTATGGAACTCATATCGAAATCTCGATAAAAAAAACACTTCCCATGAAATTTTGATCAGCCGGCCCCACTTTGTACGGAAAGCCAATTTTTTATTCAAGATTTCGATATGAGTATCATAGGGAAAGTTATTCGTTATTATGAACAATGCATTTGCACACCCTAAGGTATCGGTAGCTAATTTCAAAACACCTTAAATAAATCAAAACTAAATCATATTAGTGATAACACAATTGAAGTCCCCAGTTCAAATTGAAGAGTTCTTACCGTCGTCGTTCTCCCTATCCACTTTCAGCGATTTTATTCTCTGCTTCGCGTCCTCGATAGACTCTTGAGACGATTTCTCTTTTACTATGAACTCGCTGCTTGGTGACTTATCGTCTAATGTCGGGATAAGGAAAAAACAAATATAAAAATCAAAAGTGCGTGATGAATTAAATTAAAAACATACAACAACTAAACATTTAAAGGAAGGAAAAGTACAAGAAAAGCAACAATTTGGCGAAATGTTGATCTCAAATCCTATAACGCATTATGTGGACTTCTGTTTGTTAACGATAAAACGAGTTAACAACTACCGTCAAATACTTTTTTGGCTCATCTCCATATTTTGTACAAAGTTTCATCAAACAAAACTGTACATTACATACTACTAAAGTACAGTAAATGATAAATTAATATTACATAAAATGTACATGTTGCTTATTTTCTTGTATAATGATGTAACTAATATTCGATAAATTAAATTTATAAATGTGTGAGATTTCCACATCTAGCAACTTCGATTGTCGCGTCCCCAAAAATAGCATTATCTAAAATTAAAAACACAGGTATCTTTATCTCTATCGTTTCTGTAATTGACTTTTACTTCCTAATGAAACTACCGTTTACCAAACACAAAATTCAATATTGTAAAATTACCTTTTTCAGTCATTAGAGATGAAGATAGCCAATCATAAACAAAGAGCCACGGACACAACGCTGAGAGCGAAACACATGTCTATGCGGGGGTCCATTACATAACAATTTACAGCTCGTAATATGAACAAGCCTCTTTTAAGTAGAGCTGTAAAAAATGGTGAAAGTGCTTCCACTTGTTTCATATTGTTCTGCAATAAACCCCAGCTCATAGGTTGTCTGACACCTGACGCGTACTCCAAATACCCTGAGCGTTTCGTGCGTGGCTCTCAAAGCCTACATTATAAAGTACATGCGCACGACTTCGCGCGACTAGCGACGGCGGTAAGCTACTCCATAAGTTTTAGCGAGAAACCGATATCGGAACTGTACACGTATGGTTCTCCATCTACCGGTCGCCTAAGACTAATGTCGTGGCCAAGGGTTAAAGTACTAGGGCAACATACCCTGCGAGTCGTCAGCGCTGGCCTGGCGGGAGCCGGCCGCCACGGCGTCCGCCTCGTTGGCCTGACAGATCAGGGACAGGCGGTAGAAGTAGTTCCGCCAGAAGTTCTCCTCCGTGATGCTGGAATTGTACGGGGTTTTGCTCATTATCAAGTTCATGTACCTATAGGTTCCACGAGAATTGAGGTAACGCATATAACAACGTATCATGTAAACACAAAGGGAATTTGAAATTAGTGCTCTTTAGTCGCACTGATAGCAAATCAAATTGCAACTGTAAGATTGCCCAAAAAGTTTCAAAGATCGAGATATTTGTTTCAATATCATGATGCAAGTCACATTCATTTAATAATTCACTCGATTTTTTGCAATTAGCACTTTATTAAGATGTGTGTTGTCATTCACCTCAACTCTGGTGAAATTACCTACTTGAACAAGGGATGAACTAGACTTTCTTGAAGGAATGACCAAGCACATAGCTCAACTGCAATTAATTAATGTAGAAATTGGCGGAGCACTGTGCCCAGTAGGATATGAAAGGTAAATTAATAATATTAGCTGTGGGATTAACGTATGCGGAATGAAATCTGCACAAAGTTTAATATTATATTAAATAAATGATATCATTATTATTTTCTTGAACATGTACGTTTTTTAATATCGTTTTTAACAAGTATTCATACAAGATAAAAACTACTTGAATCCAAAGTGTATAACTTTAGTCTTATGATACTTTATCCATTGATGTCGAAAAAACAAATGTTAGCATTTTTCTTGCCTCTAATTTTATCTTCTGTAGGAAAACTTTTTAAATAAAAATCCTTTGCTCATTATATTTCATATTCTTGTTAATTGGTCTATTGATACTTACTTATTATGCTAAAAATATTTAATTGAAATTAGCTATAAGTCGTTCACCGTGACATCCGTTACTGAAAAAGCAGTGTTTTTTACACTTTTTGATCAAATGGCGAAGTCATATTTTCAAAGTTGTTTATTTTTATTTTCCGTGTTGATAGGCTTGCTCTTTGTTTATGTTTCGTAATGCCCATGGTTTGAGGATGTTTTTCATCAATTTTGTTGTCATATTTAGAAGTATTTCTGAGCTCCCTGTTCGATTTTGTGATTCGGGTTAACGTAATTTCCTTTATTCGAGCTCTTTCTGAAAAGTGGCTGTAGCCAAATTGTTACATTACACTAGGGTTTCTAATATCATTTATTGGAAACGAAAAGAATGCGAGATTTTTATAAAACAGTGTTTCAAATCTTGCCTTCTTCTAAAAAATCAGAATCATCGTCGATTTTGGCCTTAGCAAATGTGTCTTGTGGAAAATACATGCAGTTGTGCGACATTGTTCTACTCAATTGGCCATAATTTCTAAAGAAAGATGCCAAACCCGACAAAACTATCCAATTTAATTAACAATTGTATACAAATTAATTTAGCATTGAGACACAAGTTAAATTTATTTTTTTTATTTTGTTTTTACTTGTTCAAAATTTGTGCAAATTTCACTCCGCATACGTTATGATGGTCCCGTTTTTCGTCTCTTGTCGTTGCCGTTACATTTTAACTACGTATAGTATGCGAGTGTATAAGAGTATCTAATCATTACAGAGAATAATAAGAACTGCCGTGATACGATCTTACATTAACGAATTATTACAATCAATATTACTCAATCATATTAAAACGGTTTCCTGAAAGTCCTAAGCACATTGTTTTTGGTACCTATTTAATTATAAACTATTTAAATAAATACAGAAGATTCTTTAGAATTTAACTCTGTATAAAATCAGAGTGATCTAACATGCCAACCATATATCTTACCTTACATATTGTTGTATTATAAAACGGAATGATAAAGAGCGTATCGAAACTTTTTACGGCCTCTGCATTGAAAGATTTATATCATATTTTATCCCCGACCTATTTGTATCTGCCGTTCAATAAACCCGCTTTCTTATACGGCTACTTACTTCGGAAAGAAATTTACGGTTCACGGTTCCCTATTGAACTTCACATACGGTCTACGGATAACAAATGTGTTTGTACAAATTGAAAAAAAAAAGCCTTTACACAGCTTTGCCGATAGTATCTACAAAACCTATACCGATAAGTCAGCCGCTAAAATTATAATGAAATTGTTAAGAAATTTATAATCGATGATAACAAAGTCTTGAATTTCAAGTCATTATACCTACCTTTAAATGGCAGGTCGAAAGGATTCGTTTTTTTTAAGTCGTACCTCAGATCACCAGTTCTGCGGAAGCATTCAATTTCGGTTTGCGCTATTTTGAAGACGAGGACTGGTGTAGTCGTCTAGTCGTGTACTTGTATTATGGCACTTCAACGTCCACAAGAGCCAGCTGCCGGTGTATTTTAAGTCTGTGCAAATACTCGGTCCGAGACAATTAGAAATAAACAAGTAGATAGTATGCCTGAAGGACTCCCCGGGACGGCGGATTGCTCGACAAAATCTCGATCGTACCTTCTCACTTTTCTGAAACTAGATAAGCCGCAAGATTATCTCAAAAGATAACTATGCCAGGTGAATTCACAGTGAACAGCGAGACCCTTCTTTCATGCGCATTTGGGATCTTCGACCTACGGTCCTAGGTGCACCTTGTCGATTTTCAATGGGGCGATGCCGTTGGCGATACCACTAGCAACAGTAAAGAGTGCATTCCATAAAAAAGTCTACTTTGTCGGGAACCTGACAGCTATGACAGCTACCTTAGAAATAATATGGAAAGTGCGAGAATTCTCTATAAATACAAACACCCAGTTATAATAAGATACACTAAAAATTGTATTCGTAACTTTCTTACATGTACACAACGAACGACGTCACGTACCCGACAATCTCGTGGAATGCTCTAAAGGAAGACTTACACTTTAGGCACGAGGTCGAAACGCATCTTCTCGAGGTTGGAGTCCTCGGCCATGATGGCGGTGGCGACGGGATACATCTTGTCGTAGTCGAACTCGAACTCCACGCCGGCGGGTGGCGCGCGCACGAAGTTCCTTCGGTCCTGGAAAATAAATTTTAATTGACATTTTGACATGTTGACAGTTTGTTTCTTGGCAATCTCAAGTTAGTTAAACTTGTGTAAGCGTCTTGTGTGTAACTCCATCGACTAACAAATCAAAATATGATGTTTAATGAATAAAACGTTTGCAGTAGGTATGTTACCTAAATTTCTCTTATGTGGGGCATCAATGAGTGCGGTCTCTTCTCCATCTACTTGTTTTTCTTTATCGAGCTCGGATGGGGCGCCGCCCCTTGCCAGCACTGTATTACTCACAGTGGACAGAGAGAGGCAATCTTTTATTCAACGCGGCCTCGTTGAGGGCCATGACCCACGGCGCGACGGTCGCCCCGTCGCTAAATGAGCTAGGATGGGACGCTGCCCCCTGCTAGCAGTATATTAGATGTACTCACAGTGGACAGAGAGAGGTACTCCTCCTTCAACGCGGCCTCGTTGGGAGCACCGATCCACGGCGCGACGGCTGTCTGTCCCTAGTTGAGCTCGGATGGGGCGCCGCCCCCTGCTAGCACTATGTCGGATATACTCACAGTGGACAGAGACAGGCACTCCTCCTTCAACGCGGCCTCGTTGGGAGCCCCGACCCACGGCGCGACGGCCGCGGCGCCAGCACCCGCCTGCCCCTTGATGAACGCGTCTTGCTCCTTGTTGAATTCACCCAGGATGCTCTGAGGACAAGCAGAATAACTTAATCAATAATTGTCACAAATATTGGATGTCATATACCCAAAAAAAAAAATAGACCAAGATCACCAACGTCCGAGATGGGAATCGCGGGTTCGATACGAGTACTTCGCTTTCGCGGCTGATGCCCGTACCGTTCGGCCAATCGATCTTAAAAATAGACCAAGAACACCAGCTTCCAAGTCAAAATTTAATAAAAATAAATTATTTGATTTGAGCTTCACAAAAAACTTCAATAATTGTCAATTCTAAAGGTGAACGTTTAACTGTAGTGAAATGGAAAAAGGACGTTATTTAAATGAGACTATGTATTGTTTGAATAATACGGGTTTTATTTTATACTAACGTAGGGTATGGAGATTGGTGCCTACCGGTATACTTCTGCAATAATTTGAATAACGATATCATCACATCTTTTATCTTTGGAAATCAAATAAGTGGAGAGTCCTTCATCGAATTATCAAGTATATACTCGTACTAGCCTTAATCCTAATAAATATTTTTTTATACATTTTATAAACCGCTGAAGACTCCCTAGCCATACCTTATCAATAATTGAATAATCAATAGTCGTAGCATTTCCACAGGCCGCATTTTATGTTTCTCAGAAGTAAAACAATTCACAGAATCGTCCCCATAACCCAGATATGACAACCGCAGTGTCGATTACAAGGAAACTCCAATTTCCCCAAGCAATCACTTTCGAAGTCCGACAATTTAGTCATAACCGAGTAATTAGAATAACCCCTTGTCATATTGTACAGAGTCGTGTTGTGTTGATTAATCTAGCATTGAGTAATTGGTGTCTCAATAGTACAAGCGTTAGGTACAGATCTGAAGTGAGCTGTTGGAACTTCACGATAGATATCAGTTGTGTAAGTCCGCGCATAGCTCGTATGAATATGAGCTGGGTGATTTGTAGATAGAGTAGATTCGTCCGTCGGGTTTTGAAGATGATTTTTAGTGAGGATTGTGCCAACTAGGTATGATGTCGCGTTAATTTTACACCTATCCATTTAGTATGATATAGGAGCTCATTTGTATCCTGCATAGAAAATATAGTAGCGCTTTGTTAGATATAACTAGGTATAGATATAATCTTAGATGCCCACCAAAGCAGAATTCAGATTTTAATCAGAATAGTAAAAACTACTTTCTTTATCAAAAGAAAATCTATTAAGAAATAACTGCTTTGTTGGTAACAAACGTAAGAATTTTCATACAATAAGAAGATATCATGAAATTCATGAATACATTTTTTACGTGTACCTCGGGACGATACTTTACAATTATTAATAACTGTATTCAGAAAAATAACGCTTTCAAAATTTTCTCTCTACGTTTAGTATTCAAGATGGTATGTTTTAAGTAATTTATGATAATCGCCAGGAGATTAACAATTTTAGATGGCTAATCTTCAATTTGGGCTTCATTTTTTCTAATTCCTAGCCGGTCCATGAATAATTCAGAGGTTTAGGCAAACGAGTGACGAATGTACGATTGGTCGCGGGGGCTGAATTGAAAGGGAACAGAACATCGAGCCTCGGGGGGTTGACATTGACAAGGTCAGATTCGATCAGATTAGTAAAACACGTTCGTTTGTGACGGCTCCTTTAATAAGGGAGTTAAGGCAATTCGAAATCTGGAAAAAATCTTCTTGACCTATCTTAAGTTTAGTAAACCTGATCTTTACGCTAAGCAATTCTTTCTTTTGGAAGTTATGAGTTGGGCAGGTTCATATTTGGTATGCTTGAAATTAAGGAGATAACTTTTTGTATGTATTAGAGTAAATAAAAATCAAAGATGTATAAGTAAACATAATTGTAAACGAAAGAACTTAATTATACACATTAAATTAAACTAGCTTTAAAGAAATTAAC
>JALPQI010025753.1:0-15898 GCA_025490895.1 Thaumatotibia leucotreta
GGACTTCAAAAAATTTAGAACAAATCTTAAGGTGCGGTTAAACTAAAAGAGCATTCGCTGTTCTAAGTGTTCTAACCTCCCACTCTACGAAATTCGATCGGTACACATAACGTGATTGGTTGATTTCTTAGAACGGGCGCTAGAACAGCGAATGCTCTTTCGGTCTGCACGCACCTTAAATTTGCTTTGCAGAGCTAAAACAGCAATGAGTCCATATATGTATACTTCAAAGACAGGTAATAGAAACTTCAAAGATAGGTACTCTGAGTACTCTCTTTTCAAAATGGCAGATCATTTTGAATATAACTTAGAAATAGAAGAGGTACTATTTTTTCACAAAAGGTAAAACAATGCAATATGAATTGATCGAATTCAGGATCTGATCCCGCTATTATTATGGTTACTGCGAAACCCTCTCGACGTTTTTATCAAAATCAGTAGATTAGATAATTATTCAATAGGGGGGCTGCCTAATTAATGAACAATAGTATATTTAGTAGCAGTATTCCGCCCATGCGAAGCCGCCGTAGCTAGTTATGGAAAATTACTTTATTTCCACAACATAATGTAATATTTATAAATGTACCGTGTGTAATAATAAAAACATTAATAACAATGATACCTCGTGCGAAACTAAATGTAATTTTTGGTAACCATTATAATGGCGGGACCAGATCCTGAATTCGATCGATTCATATTGCATTATTTATTAGTACTGAATTAGTACTATTTGGTACCAGTTGTAAAATAATTTGTACCTCTTCAATTTCAAAGTTATATTCAATCAGTCTGGTCCCGCCATTATAACGTTATAATGGCGGAACCAGGTCCTGAATTCTGTCGATTCATATTGCATTATTTAGTACTGAATTGGTACTATTTGGTACATTTTGTAAAAAAAAAGTACCTCTTTTTAAAGTTATATTTGAAATAGTCTGGTCCCGCCATTATAACGTTATAATGGCGGAACCAAGTCCTGAATTCTGTCGATTCATATTGCATTGTTTAGTACTGAATTGGTACTATTTGGTACTTGTTGTAAAAAAATTAGTACCTCTTCCATTTCAAAAATTATATATTTCGAATAATTTGGTCCCGCCATTATAACGTTATAATTGCGGAACCAGGTCCTGAATTCTGTCCATATTCTGTCGATTCATATTGCATTATTTAGTACTGAATTTGTACTATTTGGTACCTCTTGTAAAAAAATGAGTACCTCTCCCATTTCAAAATTATATTTGAAATAGTGTGGTTCCACCAGACCATTTGAACCAGACTATTTCCCGCCATTATAACGTTATAATGTCGGGACCAGACTATTCGAAATATAATTTTGAAATGGTACTATTTTTTTTTACAACAGGTACTAAATAGTACCAATTCAGTACTAAACAATGCAAAATAAACCGACAAAATTCAGGACCTGGGTCCGCCATTATAACGTTATAATGGCGGGACCAGACTATTTCAAATATAGCTTCGAAATGGAAGAGGTACTATTTTTTTACAAAAGGTACCAAATAGTATCAATTCAGTACTAAATAATACAATATGAATCGACAAAATTCAGGACCTGGTTCCACCATTATAACGTTATAATGGCGGGACCAGACGGATTGAATATAACTTTGAAATTGAAGAGGTACAATTTTTTTTACAACAGGTACCAAATAGTACTAATTCAGTACTAATAAATAATGCAATATGAATCGATCGAATTCAGGATCTGGTCCCGCCATTATAACGGTTACAATTTTTGTGGAACAACTCAAATTATAAAATATATATTTTTTTAAGTAGGTAAATATAAAGTTAAATATTTGATGCCATATACCACAGAAAAAAGACCGAAGCTTACCAACGCCATAGGTGGAATTTGAACCCGACGTCCTCAGCTTTCGTGGCTGATGCTTAAAACACTGGAGTGGCCGAGTGGTTTAGGCAACAGCCGCAAAACTGAGGACGACTCTCCAAATTCCACCTCTGGCGTTGGTAAACTTCGATATTGTTTATTTATTTAGTACCCATATGACATCTAATATTTAAATTAGTAAATGTATTTTTTTTAAGATCTACTTTTTTCTTGTAATTGTAATTCTTCAATTTACAGTTGTCATTGTAATTCTTGAAATAAAGTACTGATTACCATTTAAGATAATATAATAAATGCCTTAATGTTTTACTTATGTGCATTTTTATTTTTATAATGAATACAATTTAATTTAGGACTGATTTTTCAATACCCTGGTAACAGTATCTGTCAAATAAATGTTAGCTCTATCCTTTTTTTACTGATGACCTTAGATAGGAATGGTAATCATTTTAACTAATGGATACTTTTAACTGAGAATTGAAAAATCAGCCCTTATTAGTAAAATAAGCTCCCTTAAACCTGATAACTGCTGGTAAGTCACATTAATAATTATACAAATGTAATGCATAATTCCATTCATTTGGCTTTTCACGGAAACTACTTCACCATTGCACTGAAGCGCATTGTGGAGAAGATAGAATCGGGTTTTTTCTTCAATATACGAAAATAAGAGATTGTGCATTACATCTATATACTTATTAATCTCATTAAACAATTGTTCAGGTATATTTATTGTTTAGCTATATCTCCAAAAAGAAAAAAATAAATAAATTTAGAATATTTACCTCTGTAAATGTCAAATTAGTAGGTATGGACTCGCAAATGTGCGTCGTTGGTGGACTCTTGTGCGTTTGGCGCACACAGCAGTGGAAAAGTTGAATGTCTACGAAAAGCTGGTGATAGTGAATACTTAGGGCCTATATTCAACAGTATCGTGTTCTGATCAGAAAAATAGATGTTTTTTATTATAGTGGACTAATGGCTTGCCTTACAACCAGTTGGTCAAACAGGCATACTATCGAACCAAGCCATTTTGTTCTAACGCGGATTTTTTTTCTCTTACTATTTCCTAATCAGAATACGATGCTGTACAGTCGCCATCTGATATAGCGGAGCGGCCAGGGTGCTCATAAATGTCTGAGCAGGCCGCTATTATCATAGCGTTCGTGTGCATGCTCAGATATTTTTGAGTGCCGTGGTCGTTCAGATATATCTGATGATGACTGTAACAAATTGATTGATCTGTAATGAAAATCCATTTTTAGTACAGATTTTTGCCGCACTAGTGCGAGAAATGGCTCATTTCTTGTCAGGTCGAAACTTCAGAGGGCCATCTGTACTGAAAAACGTCGTATGATACACGTGCGAAAAGGAAATTTCTAGCTCGTGTCGATTTAAAACACTCATTTTATCTTCTTCCTATTAAATCTGTCTTTTGCATTGCATTGAGACGACTCGAGAAGACAAGGATAGTCTTATAAAATCTATTCCTTTCTATCTTTTTTACCATCTAGTACTTTGACAAGTGTAATTTTTCAAAAGAGGTAGTGATAAATTACAAACTCCGCCGCTTTCATTAAAAAAATCACCAAGGGTCAATGACCCCGCTCGGTAAAATGAGGTAGTGGAGGTGCGTGAAGTGCGCGTGTGTGCGAAATGGGGAAATTTGACAGAATTTGTAAAATTTCCCACATCTATCCGACCCTTAATGCCTAAGCCGTGACAGGACTGTCACCGTTGACACGTTGTATCTTCTTGAACGCTAAGTGTGTATGAAACAGATACATTGTATGTACGCGCTTGTGGTCAAGGGGTAAAATGCACGGCTGCTACGCAGCGGTCGTGGGTTCAATCCCCGGCTCGTAATCGATGATTTTTTTCAAATAAAACTTGTAGGTATACGATATATCGTTTGATAAAACAGTACCAGTCTAAAGTTAAGTTCTTTCCATGATTTCGATACAAAATAGACTATCGGGCGATGTTTTTTTTTTCAGTGTTAACAGTAAAATTTCAAAAGCTAGTTAATATTAATTTCCCATAGAATCTGAACAATTTTAAACATTGGAACCGATAATAATTCATAGGCAAGTGAAGTTGTCATATTTTGATGATGACATGACTACGCAAAGCTGCCACAGCTGCCTCAGTTGTCCGAAGTGTTCGAAAGTAACGGTTAATTAATAAGAAATAGCTCAATAATCAGTCATAATTATATTAGTTTGAAACAAGTGTCGACTTAAATCCTGGAAAAATGATAGCCAAGGAAATCATCGTGAGGGAACTTGCATACATCTGCGAAGAAATTCAAGGATGTAGGTAGGTATGAGAAGTTCCCAGCAAGTATTGGGCCAGCATTGCGGAGAATTGCCAGAATACAACAGGTATTAAAAAAAATAACGTACAATATGAATGAATGAATGAATGAATAAATTTATTTCAGACCAATGTCCATATTGCATTAATTAGTAATTACAAAACAAAACAAACAAACAATTTTAAGATTTTAACCTAGTGTTAGTCTAACATCACAAATAACATGAAATATTATTTTTCACAGCCAAAATCAAATAAATAAATTAAATGTCAACAAATCATAAAAAATAAAATAATAAATAAATAAAAAATAAAATGAATAAATTATAAATTAAATTAAAATGAATAAATTAAATCAAAAAGTGTAAAATAATTCAAAGGCGGACCAAGTACCTAGACTTTTTAATTTTTTTTATTCTTTATTTTGACTGTGACTTGTGAAATACGTGAAGGTAATTAATACGCTTTGTGAGTGGACAGTCTAAACGGTTAGCTAATGCGCTCAGGATGCTGTTTGAGCTGGCCCGTGCTCTGCGCGCTAACGAGGCAACACGCTTGCGCACTATGGCGTGAAAGCCGTCTGTGCGCGCCTCGGCAAACATAAGCGACGCACTGCAGTAACGCGGTAAGCCCAAAAGCATCCTGAACGCATTATTGTATTGTACTCGGAGAGCGCTGAGTGTCCGCTGCGTATACTTGGCCCACAGGCTGCAAGTGTAAAATGATTGACAGAATGCTCTAAATAACGTAATCTTCACTTCTGTGGTACACATCGCAAACCTGCGTGCCAGCATGTTACAACGGACCGCCAGCGCCCTCCTCTCCCTCTCCACATCGGCGTCATCCGATAGGTCCTCAGTGACCCAGTGGCCCAGGTACTTGAACTTGGACACTCGTGTTAGTTCAGTTCCACCAAGTGGTACAGGCGGCACGGTGTCGAATTTACTGCCGCGCGGACAAAATACTAACAGTTCGCTTTTCTTTGCATTGTACCTGAGCCCCTGAGCTACCGCATATCGCTCGCACACGCCAACTAACCTTCTGAGGGCACCAATCGATGGACTCAGCAGCACCATATCGTCTGCATAACTGATGTTATTGACACAGATTCCGTCAATAGAACATCCGATTTTGGTGCTACTGAGTTCAGCGATTAAAGTGTTCATGTACAAATTAAATAATTTTGGAGACGTCAGTCCCCCCTGTCTCACCCCACATCTTAGGCGATATGAGTCGGAGCACGAGTCGCCCCACCTAACACAGTTCGTCTGGTTATTGTACCAGTATTTAAACACGTCAATAACATCGCCAGGTATACCCGTCTCGCGCTCCAACTTGCTCCAAAGTATATCGTAAGCGACCAAATCGAATGCTTTCGATAAATCAAGGAAGCACGCAAACACTGGTGTCTTCCTGTCAGTGTAGTACTGAACAGTTTGCTTTAGACACAGCACCGCAGATTCGGTCGACAGATTGGGTTTGAAACCAAATTGTGCATCGTGCAATTCGAGATAGTTAGAAAGAATCTATTCGAGATAGTTAGAAAGAACAATATGATTCGCATATCAGAGGTACAGTCAAGGAATTTAATTTCCTACCCATTTCGTAGAAATGTTGTTAGGCATTCACGATGCATTAAGGTCGAAATTTTAATTTTAGTATTGATGTGTCAATACCCATTATTTGTCAGTGTCACTGCACGTCACATAGAACCTCTTTACGAAGTTATTTACTTTTCTAATAAATAATTAAACACGTGGCAGATGCTGTCAGTGTCAGTCGAGAAAATTGTGATATAATTTTCAAAAGCGAAATTATTGTGAGCGCAAATGTTGGAGTTACACCAGGAAGGAGTAGGAATTCATGAAATAACACGTTGGTTAAATGTGATTAGGAACACTGCTCGCCGTTGGGTACGGCGATACAATGCTGAAGGAAACCTTATTGATCAAATGCAAAATAACCATCGCCCGCTAGCATTAGCCGAAGACCAACGCCGATTAATGCGACGTCAATATAATTTGGATGGCTCTACGACAACAGGACGGTTTGCAGAAATGTTTGACGTTCACCCTAGAACAATAAGGAATTGCCTACATGCAATGGATTTTCATCACAGGCGGCCTGCGAAAAAAATTACATTGACCGAGGCTCATAAAGCAGCGCGACATCACTTCGCCCGTCAGTAATTAAATCTTGACTAGACATCTACAGCATTTTCCAGGTCTCAAACCGGAAGATTACATTTGTGGCGTGGTCATTCGCGATCTTGGTGGATACACGTGTTTTTAATTGAATTTTTTATTACTATTGTGTTAATTTATTGCGTTGAAAACTTATTTTTTTTTAATAAACAACCTGGTCAAGTGATTGATTAAATAAGATTGAATGAGATAAAATAGTGTTATTGTTATGAATAATATAAATAAAGAACGTCTGTTATGCTTTTATTGAATTATCACTTTAGTCAATTTATCGACAGAAACATTTTGCTTTCAGCCTATATATCGGCACCAGCGGCCCTACCGCGAACTTTGAAATCCGCAAATTTCGAGAATTTGTCTCTCACTCTCTAAGTCTCTAATGACGCCTTCGTTAGAGTGACAGAGAAAAATGATCGATATTTACGAATTTCGTAGATCGCGGTAGACACTGGCCTACGGATTCGTCGACAATCAAAAATTTTAACTTTGATTCCGAGTTCCCGATTCATTCAAATATAGCAAGACTGAAAGCGATAGAAATATATTTTGTTAGATTTTCGATTACTGTCATCCATTTTTAGAAGTGCCTTGACGTTTTACAGTTCCCTATGTCAACGTTCTTATTCATATCAGTTGCCTAGTAACACAAACGAATGCGTCTGATATGTCAAAGTAACGTTGTGCTTAGTAGATAGCTCTTATGATGACTGTTTGCTATACGATATTGATCCTTAGGTGGGTAGGAATTTAAATTCCCCGACTGTATGTCCCTAAAATACAATCACAACAGCAATTGTGGCCAAACAAAATTACTATACGTGTTGTAACATGCGCATAAAATTTAAAACTTGAAATATCTTAACATTAAATGTCTCGTATCATGTACGACTCTGTACGAGACATTTAATGTGGGCCGGTTTTTTTCATCCAAAATATGAGCCTACAATTTTTGATAAATGTCAAATTAGTAATTAGGCACATGATAGGGTACAATTAACAATGTCACTAGAAAACGAGCTTAGTCAGACATATGGTGCTGGAGAGGAACACTAAAGGGGTGGCAAGGTTTTGACCGTTCTGCCGTTGGCTTTTCAGATCAGGGTCGGGTTTGGCCTTTACATTTGCGCAGGGGAGTTGGTATGAATGAAGGTTGGTTTGTCTGGAAACTTGAGTCTCACGCCGCTCGCAGGCAAGCGCGCTGGGTGGCCGCGCTCCAGGCCTTCGGTTCGGCCCTACGCGGATCACGGCTTTCAGCCTCCGCACTTTCTCGAAACGATTTTTCGGGCCTGCCGTCCTGAGATTCGTTTTAATGCTACACTTGTCCATTGAATAGCGAAGGAGGGCTGGTAGCTTGGCCTTCGGCCTTGCAAGCTGGTGCCCCTTTAGAGGACACTTCGGGTCTTCGGCCCTACGCGGAGCTCGGTTTACAGCCTTCGCAGGTTGTGGAAATGATCGTCGGATCTACGGATCTCTGATTCGTTTTCATGTTACACTATTTCATCACGTAGTGTGGTAGCGCTGGGCTCTGGCTTCGATTGTTAAGGCAGTTAAGAAGGACGGTTGTACCACTTGGGCTCGCTCGTCGGGCTTCCGACTATTGGGCTCGCGCTTGAAGCACCCCGATAGTTCTGTTATGCTCCAGGCCTTCGGCCCTTCTTCGGCCTTACTTTAAATTTATTCCAAGTGACACTTGGGCTCTCTAAGTTAAAGTCTGTGCCTCTGGCTCCGGTGGTCCGGGCCAGGGGCTCGGCTGTTGGCCTCACAAACCAGCGCCTCTCTGAGGAACGATTCGTTGTCGAAACGATCGTCGTATCCATTTTAACGTTACACTATTCCGTCGGCTGACATGGTAGTGCTGGGCTTTGGCGGCTCGATCTTCCGCCTCGCGAACTTTGAGTCTTCGCTGGAGTTCGAAGCGAACCGTTGCACGTTGGTCCCTCCAGTTCGATTATTAAATCAGTTAAGAGGGACGGTTGTACCGTGTGAACTCGCTCGTCGTGCCTTGGGCCCTACGCGGATGTCGGTTTTTTAGATGCTGGGGTATTCGAAGAAGCATGGTAGTTCAATTTTCTCGCAGCTCGGCCTTCGGCCTCGCCTTAAATTTGCAAGCGACTTGCTTCGGCCCTCGAAGTGAAGGTTCGGGCCTCTGCGAGCTCAGTTTTCGTCCTCCCACCCTGAAGCTCGCCCTGCGGACTCGATCAACATATAGATTTACGCTGGTTCCAGTTATGTTCCGGCCCCCAAAATTAGCGGGATGGGAACTCCTCGGGCCCCCGGAGCGAAGTTTCAGCCCTCTGCGAAGTAGGTTTTTGAAATTCTATCCAACTTAAAGGAATCTTCAGATTCACTAAAAGGTTTCAAATAAATAAAATAATTAAAAAATTAAAAAACACGACTGCCGTTTTAAGCGAACTGAAAAGTAACAAATAATTATTTTTTCAGGTTCATTATTGTGAGCGTATCTACATAAGTATAGGCGCTTGTCTTATTACTTACAATATTTTGTTTCGATTGCAGTCGGGGAACCTTTAATTACGGAAAATATAGATACGAGTATATGAAGGTTCCCCGACTGCAATTAAAACAAAATATAGTAAGTAATAAGACAAGCGCCTATACTTATGTAGATACGCTCACAATAATGAACCTGAAAAAATAATTATTTGTTACTTTTCAGTTCGCTTAAAACGGCAGTCGTGTTTTTTATTTTTTAATTATTTTATTTTTATTCAGATGTCTTATTATAAGCCTTATGTTTATTCTGTCAGCCTTGATCTCTGGAGGTCCGATATATTACGAATATAGGCATTTTTCTGTTGTTTATTGTTGTCATACGGTATGCCAACAATAAAATCAATTTACCTACCTGCATATCGATGACTTTGAAATTGAACGAAAATATTGATTTTATTTTAAGCGTTGGAACTGTCACTTTTTATTAAACTTTTTTTATTGCTGTGTTGTCTAAGAAGGAGCGTGTCAACGAGTTTTATTTTTTTTATTCGCTACCTAAGTTCATAACTTTTTCGTGTTCCTAATGACATAATAATCAATTTGTAGAATTTAGCGCAAATAAGAAAACACGTTGTATATAAGTATGTACAGAGAGATCCGGAGCTTCGATAAAGTACTTGAAAATGCTTAAAAATTCAATCCATGAGGGGGTTTAATATTTAGGGGTGTGTAAACCTTGTATGGAATGTGAACTTGATGCTTTTAAATTGTTACCTATCCGCTAATGTGTGTTTTTTCCGTCTTCTTTTTGGGGTTCCGTAATAAACTATAATTTTTAAAGTTACAAAACCATCAAAACGCGAAAAGGATGTGCAGCCAATATAGCAACATTTTGAGTTATTGCGGTTTGAAATTTCGTAACCATGATACCAGATAGTATTTAATGTTACATGCAATTATATTTAGATAAATTCTAATTACTGTGAGCAATTCCAAGCTAAGAAATTATTTGTTGCGAGCGCGATTAACAAAGTAACAAATCCCATTAACCGAAACAATAATACTAGACACAATAGACACGATTTTTCCGTATGGGTACAGTCAGCAGCAGATATTGCTTAGCGGGTAGGGTTTTCACAATGATCTCAACACACTCTTAAAGTCTTAGTAATAAAGTCGTGCAAAGTTAATTTTAAACACCCTGCCCGCTTAGCAATATTTGCTGCTGGCTGTACCTACAGATCCATGGCGTTATTGAATAAGCTTATTCAGTAACGTCATTTATGTACAATTATCTTTATTTATGAAATAAAACTATGATTTGAAAACGGATAGACTCGCGCATATTAATTAACTTCATCCCGATGTTTCGAACACTTTACAGGGTTCGTGGTTTTTATTTGTTATTAATTTTGCACTCTATGGTGTTTACCATCTGTATGTAATTGATCTATGATAAATGATAATGCCTATTGTCTGAAGTTAACTTATTAATTATTCACCGCTTATGATGTGCTGTCATGTTATTGTGAAATAAAATGTTTACTTCCATTTACGTGTGTATCTACCGAATATATGGACATAAATCAACTGATGAAAATATTTTGTTACAGGTTTTTCTTACCCGAATCACCAAGGTGGTTATTGAGCATGGGTCGCACCCAGGAAGCTAAAGCTATTCTACAGAAAGCAGCCAAATTTAATAAGCGAGAATTGCCAGCAGATATCGACAAATTATTGATCATTCACAAAGCAGAAAACCCTGAAGAGAAACCGAGTGTGCTCATGTTATTCTCTGGGTATCTACTAAAAAGAACCATATGTTTGTTCTTATCTTGGTTCTCAATGACTATTGCCTACTACGGTCTGCTCTTGAACATTGGTAATTTCCAGTTGGGAAATCTTCATGTGACATCTCTTATACTGGCTGTAGTAGAAATTCCTGCCATCGCTATAAGCATACCCATTCTGTTGAAGGCAGGTAGACGAGCACCAATATTCATTACTATGCTATTGTGTGGTCTCGCGTGTGTTGCCAGCGAATTGTTCTCGATGTCTTCGGAAGAGAAATGGGTCGTGATCCTTTGCCTCATGGTAGGCAAATTTGCGATAGGCGCGACCAACATGATGCTACCTATTTTCACCGCTGAATTGTATCCTACCGTGATAAGGAACTTGGGAGTTGGTGCTAGTCAGATTGCTGCGGGTATAGCGCTCATCTGTATACCATATTTATGGAAACTGGTAAGCATAGTATTTTAGTCAATTATTATTTAGACAATAAGGGATAATTGCTATCAGAGTTATTTGAAGTTCAGGCATTTATTTCATGCGTGATTTACTGTCCAATTCAGACAAACTGTCTCTAATCTGGCATTTGAGACTAAATTAAAATTTCAATTAGATAAATTTATAACTGTGATATTAATTATTATGTTTTTACAATCATACAACATCCATGTGTTTTGCTAACTGCTATCATATTTAATTATTTAACATCAGATAATATCTGACTAGTAAATACAATATCTAATACAATATCATCATCATCATCATTATCCTGGTGTTATATATCCCGACTAGTGCCAGGGCCTTCCGTATCTTTTGCTTCCACTTTTCCCGGTCTTGCATCCTCAATAGAGAGACTATTTGGCCCACCGTGTTTACCGTGTTCCACAACATCAAGCCATCGTTTTTATGGCCATCCGCGGGACCTTACTCCAGGGACTAATAAATTAGCTCGAGACTTTTATTCCCGACTCTTCAGGCCTATGACCAATAGGTATGGCGGTGCATTCAAATGTCGGGTACGTGACGCCGTTCTTCGCGTAGATCTAAGAAAGTTACGAATACGAATATTTTTTTTCATCATCATCATCATCATCATATGATAGTCCACTGCTGGACGTAAGCCTCTCCTATTAACTATGCGTATAGAAGCATTAGGAGGTAAATGCCCATAATCGCCACGCTGGGCAAGCGTATTGGCGATCGCAGTAATGTGTTCCCTATGATGACGCTGCTGCCCGTCATCAATCTTTTATCAAATCATGGTTAGTGGCACTTCAATCCCTTAGTCGACTCTTACGACACCCGCAGGAGGGTTGTATAATTTTTTTGTTGTATCTTAATTTTATAACTGGATGTTTGTATTTATAGAGAATTCTCACACTTTGCATTAATTTTTAAAGTAGCTGTCACGTTCCCGACAAAATAGACTTTTCGTGGAATGCACCTAGATAATACACCATGCCATGTTGTTAATAATCACAATATTCATGTTATTTCAGAAAGCGCTGAACGAGCACCTGCCCATGGTGACGATCGCCGCGCTGAGCGCCATCGGTGGCGCCATCGTGCTGCTGCTGCCAGACACCTCCAAGACGGACGAGACACGGCTCAAGGACAAAAAGTAAGTTATACGTACTTTTTTTGAAGTTATTCTGTCACATCACCCTGGGGATAACAGTGAGAGTTTGTTAGAAACAAGTATTATGATGATTAGGGTGCGGCTCTACTGAGGCGGAGAGGAGCGGAGATGTGAAAAATTGACCAATTACATTCTTCAAATTCAAAATTCGAAACACTGTCATGCGGTCTCATTGGCCAATTTTGCACATCTCCGCTCCTCTCCGCCTCAGTGGAGCCGCACCCTTAGTATGGGCCCCATAACTATAAAAAAATCCAATTTAAAAAAAAGTGATTTACCCATATAGCTCTTTTATCATGAACCTAGAACAATCCGGACAACATGGAACAATTTAGAACCGTCTCTCCTCTATATGAGTCCTACTAAAATTACAATAATCGCCAGAAAACATGTTGTAAGTAATTAATATAAGTCTAATTTTCTTCTGCTGTCTCGCGCCTAAACAATACTATATTGAACTTTTGCACAGTGCTATGCTACTCGCGCCATCTACAATGTATGTCACATAATCTTTAATAATATTGTATGTTCACAGAACGTCGTTCGACAACGCTTCGCCGCGTAATGGCACGTTTACAGTGACTGACGATAGAGGGCACTAGTTGCCGCATAGTAGTGATACCAATAACGATTCTTTGAGAATCTGAAAGTGCAAACTGTGTGAAGTTTTGTTTTAAAAATGAAACGTTCCAGTTAGTGACAAAACTAGAGTGAATAGTGAGATTAAAATCGAATTTAATACTAGATAAGAAAAGCAAGCATTGATGGAAATTAATGTGAACGAAAATATTGCAAGTAGAATGTATCAAATATTATTGTAAAATATAGTAATATTAATAAGTAAGCGTAGATACTTCAAGTGTCAATTAGATTAAGCTAATTAAGTGATCATGAATAAATATCTTGTGTCATGTGAATTGCTGATAACTATGACAATGCATGGAGATAAAGTTTTAAGATTAAATTAAATGTTACCATAATATAATTATTAACGCAATAAGGCCTAATCATTTGGGTAATCATCTTATATAATGGAAAGTAAATAGAACACAGTAAGAGTAATGCAGTGCTCCGAATTATTTATGCGATGGTTTTTTATTATTTAAGCAGTTCTCAAAAAAATTGTACCTATACATTATTAGCATTAGCACTAAATGCGTGAGTAACCGTTTTCCTATCATCACGTACCACCTGTGTTTCACAAATAAATTTTACTTTACCTACTATACTTTACAGATTGTGGTCATTGTGGAATTTCTTAAATGCAAAATAATAGACATAAATAGATAGATAATAATTCAAAAGAATGAAAACAGAATAGGAAAATTAAACAATCATTTAATGATCTGTCTTAAGTGTATTACAAACTTTTTTGAGAACTGTTCATTTATTACATCGATAGCGACATAAGTTTCGAAATAAAACTTGCCATTCGAAGTTTATTCTGCTAATTTAACCTATAAGATGAGTAATTAGTAATGTGTTCAACTATTGAGAGTCGGCAATTACTTTAAAATTTTGTAAACTCGAAATGTGGGAATTTGGACAGGTTAAATAATAACGCTACGATAGTGCAATAACTGCCTACTTCATAATATAATTCATTAAAATGTGATTCTTAATAATATAATTTATTTTTACTCATAATCAGCAAACATGCTAAGTATTATAATACCTATGCTTGTTTTCGAAATTGTGTTACCAATGAACATTAGATGAACAAGGCTTGTAAAGAAATATTGATGCTTTAAAATTTTAATAGTGGTTATTTTTGACTCAAAGTTACCAAAATGACATTCATTTAGTTGCATGCATAAAAATAAAATGAGTTTTACCACCACTGTACAGGGTGAATTAGACGAGTCATTAGACACGCCCGTAAACATATACAGGGTGTTTGGTTAGCGGTGTCGGAGCTTTTAAGGGCTTAAACAATCAATTTTATCGATAAATTACCATACATTTTTTTTTGTGCGAACGATAATTAAATGGCAGCCATTTTAAAATTTCAAACAGACGAATACGGGCGCACGTGATATTTCTGGAATTATACGTTTGTTATCGGTCCTATCCCTGCAAAAAAAAATCTCGTTAGAGAGCTCATTAGATAAGCAAACTAATTAGGCTAATCATTTGACTCAACTATTTGATCAATAAGGCTAAAAGAATTTTTGTTTATTAAAAATAGTAAAAAATTTACCTTAATTTTTCAATTAATTTAATTTTGCATGAAAACTAGGTCGTTATGATAGGTTTTTGGTGTTGTTATTTATTAGTACAGTATGTTAGCTAAAAAATAACACCATAATTACAGTTATACCTTAAGTACTTTAGGAATTACAAGTACTCAAACATACACCAAAACAGCTGCATTTAGCGTTCCCGATGCAAAATCCATAAACAAATGAATGTCAGCAGTGTACTGACTATTTAGTGAAGTGGCTGCCTTCCATCCATCCAGTGCATGTTTGAGCACTTCTGATTCCTAAAGTACTTAAGGTATAACTGTAATTATGGTATTGTGTTTTAGCTAACATCCTGTACTAACAAATAACAACACCAAAAACCTATCTTAACGACCTAGTTTTCATGCAAAATTAAATTAATTGAAAAATTAAGGTGAATTTTTTACTATTTTTAATTAAAAAATTTTTTTTTTGCCTTGTTGTTCAAATAGTTTAGTCAAATGATTAGCTTAATTACTTTGCTTATCTAATGAGCTCTCTAACGAGATTTTTTTGCAAGGATAGCACCGATAACAAACGTATAATTCCAGAAATATCACGTGCGCTCGTATTCGTCTGTTTGAAATTTTAAAAAGGCCGCCATTTAATTATCGTTGGCACAAAAAAAAAATATGGTAATTTATCGATGAAATTGATTGTAGTTTAAGCCCTTAAAAGCTCCGACACCGATAACCAAACACCCTGTATAATGACCGTTTTGTTATTTATTCTAAACCTGCAGTTTTATTATAAATCAGCTGAATGTCCAGATTGCGTGTGAGAAACGTACAATTATTTCTGTGATGAAAGGTTTTTAGACATTAAGTATGTACCTAAGAATTATATTTTTTTTATTTGTCAATAAAATGATGAAGATACAAAGTTCGTAGTATTGCTACAATGCGGAATAGACGAATCTATGTACCTGTAAATATTTGTTACCCTGTAGTTAATTATATTTATTGATTTAGGGTTAGTTAAATAAATAAATTTAGTAACACGTCTTACCCGTCTATATAAAACTTTAGTAATAAAACGAAGATAATGGTGTTATAGATGGATAACATTATTAGTGTTAATGTAATTTAGTGTACATATAATGTCTCTAAATATCTACAATGTTAAACCATTGCATATGTATAGTAAAGGTAGGTTTATGTAAGCAATATTAGAGTTAAAGTCAATTGAAATGTAATTTATGACGTAATATTTATTAAGTTAAATATTTCTCAGGCGTAATTATTAACTTATTACACAACAAAAAATAGTTTACAAATAAACGATCAATTTAACATTACATAGTATGTATGTACGCTGATTGCCTGATATACATATTTTTCATCTAAATAAAGAGATCGTGATTCTGAATAGATATAATATAACACAAAATTTA